>JAGSMP010001174.1:0-102654 GCA_029286625.1 Parnassius orleans | reverse complement strand
AGGTAAAACAAAATATAAAGAAAATAACTATATTGGTCTTTTTAAATACTATAACGTCATACCTATAAATAAAAACTTGAGTATCATATCATGATTGAAGATTTTAATACGATTCCTTCATTAAAAATGGTAAAATATTGATAAAACACATTAATAATATTTTGACTAATGCACGTTTGGGAAAATACCATTCAAGCTGCAGTGTTCAGAGTCAGTCGACTGTGGGACAGCGTTATAGTACTGTATCCACTGATATCAGCCCGGAACCTTCTGAGGAACATATTATACAAGATATAATATGCTCCTCAGATGATTCGTCGGAAATTATGAATGTTTTTGACTTACCTTTACAAAAATCTTCAATTTATTTATCAGTTCCTTACAAACTTCTGGTACTATTCTACCGATCAGTTGTTTCGACACTCGAAAAGTGTACGACAACAACAGTTTACAAGGAAGCATAAGAATCTCCAGTTGACAAGTATCTTAATGCAATGGCAAGTCTGACATGAGGGCCAACAGCGTTCCGTCGTATTGTATCCTGTTTGGCTATGGAAGGTCCGATCATTTGTAATAGTTTCAAAATCAGATGTTGACATTCGAGTAAAATTCACAAAAGATCCGTCAGACATTCGGAGATCACTTAAAATATTAACTCTTCTTTCTTATCGTTGTAGTAAGAAATTCCGCATCCACCATCTTCTCTTTCGCTTAAGTTTCACTTCCGAAGTAAGTACTATGTACTATGTATCAAAACTTTTTTCGGTGGCTGTTAAGCAAGACGATGACGGACTTCGAGCTCCATACAATATCTCTTTGTTAATTGCTTTGACAATATAGTCCCCTATTTATTTTAAATAACCGCACCACATACCCATCATTTTGGTCAATTGGAACTTTTCGTCGCTTTTGATATTAGTGGTAGTATTTTCGAATGTGTTATTAAAAAATCAAATGAAGTATTCTCAGACTGCAAACAGAGAGATCCTTGACTTAAAGCACACTTGAAACTTCCTGAGCGTGCTTCAATGTACCATTCAGTAGCATTTAGCACAACATGTGTTAAGAAAGGGACAACTCCTATATTTGGTGTATTATATAAGTATTATAAAAAGAGTTAAATAATGATAACTTTATTATGACTCTCTTAGCAGATTGTGACCGCGACATCTTCTGAATACGGTGTATAATATCACATACGTATAATCGTATAACATATTATTAAAAACAACAAATGGATACATTTCCTTAAATACAAATAAATACTTAACACACTTGAGAGTATGTCCAACTAGTTTAATAATAGAACAAAATGGACAGTATTTTTCTAATTAGTTCTACTGCTCAGTTAACCGTATCTATTGTATATTATAAGTGATCGCTATCATGCTGGTACTGTCATATATTCTTAAAATTATTATTGAATAAAATTATTGTGAAATTTTATGTCTAACTAGCGATCCGCCCCGGCTTCACACGGGTGATTTCTGGTACTTGACAACAACGCCACCTAACGGGTCCAATTGTGAATCGTTTAGATCATCCAAGGACCCACTCGAACACACAAAATAAATTCATCAAATCGGTCCAGCCTTTTAAGAGTTTTTGCGAGACTAACGGACAGCAATTGATTTTTATTTAATTATAGAGATAAAATAATCACGTTGGATTTTTCCGTTCTTCCCAGGACTTAGGTATTTTCCGAACCAATGGGAAATGAAAAAATGGCTTTCAATAATATGTATTGTGTAATAACCTATATTGAATAAAAATATTCAATTGTATTCATTAATAAGCCTATACTTATAAAAAAACACAATGGTGCTTTTAAACCACCATAACTGAATGTACAGTAACTTTTATATTGTTATAGCTGGTACCCGATGCGTTGCTGCCGCAGTAGGAACGATTGTGGAAATATCGTTTTAAATATGTTATATTGTTTAATTAGGAATGATAATAAATTCATTGAAGTTGAATGATACTTTCACATAAATTTATCAGTACGATACACGCGCCACCTCCTGTAAGTTAATTGTACTATGCCTATAACTTTCTCGCAAGTGCAAGCAATAAGTTGACAAAGTTTTACCGTAATCTGATGAACGGTATGTCAGCGCATAAAATACGCAATACGAATAAGATGTTCAACACAATTGAAATACTTATTATTAAATAATATTACTGTTTGTTTAGTAGTTGTTTATTTCCACAATAGACTGCAAAATAATTTTCCTTTGACTTTAAAATTTAATGTAATTGTAACAATTTCATTGACTTTGTAATAGCGGGCCAAATTGCTTTAAGAACTCCGTTAAACGGACAAACATTTTCATGATGTTCATTTTCATGAATATGGCTTTTATAGCCATTTTTTGTTATATTTATCTTCTTTAAATTTCGTTTTTTTTTTTGTGTATCCACTGCCAACTGTCATGGCTACCCAACAGCGGTTTGTGATTTCCGTTTCACATTTAAATACAGACCTCTCGCAACAGTATTGACTATAAAAATTGGTTTTATTTTTGAATGTTGGAACACTGTCGTATTGTGAAACAATAAAAATGTTAATCAAAATGTCTTGTTTATTTTGCGTTATAATAACGTGCGTAGTGCTTGTATTGTAGTTACCAATTGATATCCTGTAAATTCTGAGAGGGTTTTGGAGGAGTAATAAAGTCACACATGTGGACACGTCAAGTCAAGCAGGAGGGATTGTCGAAGGGAACAAAACGCTGATTTCTCGCACTCTTTATAATTTAATAGAAGCGCCCGGTTTCTTAGCCACCACAGCTTAAAGTAATATATATAGTAGTATATAGCTTATATATATGTCTCACTGCTGGGCACAGGCCTCCTTTCATTTCTGAGAGGGTTTTAGGGCAAGGAAGTGACCGCCTGCTGCCCCAATGCCTGTTGGCGGACTTATGTGAAGTCCACTCTTCACGTCGTCGACTTTAATTGTATCACAGTCAGTTTAATACAGACCGTGTGGCATTTCCTTTGGTCCACAAAAGAGAAGTCCCAGGATTCATACATTCCACTGCTAGGCACAGGTGTATAAAAAGGTGCTCTATGGCACAGGCCTTCTCTCTTTCATTCTGAAATTGCGTTTGTTCAGGTTTGTCGGCCAACTTCACATAAAATATTTTAAATTGCTCAGACATGGAAATTTTTTCCTTCGCCTTTCTATGTCATCTACCCATAATTTTCTAAGTTTTGAACTAATATCTATTCTGTGGTTTTGGTTTATCTCACTAAATCCATTTTACATTGTAAGAGACAATTTAATGCAAAAATACTTCTTCTTGTGACAAGATGGTAGTGAAGCGTATGATTACGCAAGTTTCGTTCCACGGTATCCGACAAATCATTAGGAACCCGTTTCCCTTCTTTTTAAATTTTTCCCGTTGAGTGTAAGCGATCGGAAATTGTTGTTTTGCCTACATTAAAGTCTGAAGCCACCTCTTGTTGTTTGCGGGCTGCGTTAATACCAAACTCTACAGAGTCAGTAAATTAATTAATTTTTAGTGTTTTCATTTTTGAATTATCACTTTTACAACGGAATTCCAAAATTTATCTATAACCAAGCTTAATAATTTTACTAAACAAGAATTGTATAAAATAGGCTTATTAAAGTTAAAAAAAAGTTACAACCTATTATACGTCCCACTGCTGGGCACAGGCCTCCTCTCATTTCTGAGAGGGTTTTAGGGCAAGGAAATGTCCGCCGCCATGCTCCAATGCGTGTTGGCAAACTTCACATGTCTACGAAATATTTTTTTTCTTATTTCTCAGACATGCAGGTTTCTTCACGATCTTTTCCTTCACTGCCGAGCGCGTGGTAAATTAGCACTTAAAATTGCAATTAATAATTTCTTTGGTGCCGGCGGGGATAGAATCCGGGTTGCTCGCGTACTGTGAAATTTATAGCGAGCGCTAACCATCTGAGCTACCACGGCTTAGGCTTAAATAGGGTTATTATAAAATAAAATTTGGAATATTAAAACCCCTGGAAATGAATTGATCGCAACCGAGCTATTTATAACATATTTGTACAACAAAACACAATCTATATAAATAAAAATCAATTGCTGTCCGTTAGTCTCGCTAAAACGCAAAACGGCTGGACCAATTGTGATGAAATTTTTTGTTTGTGTTTGAGTGGGTCCCTGGATGATTTAGTTTCAGAATTGAACCCAGAAGATGGAGCTGTTGTCAAGATCTAGAAATCACCCGTGCGAAGCCGGGGCGGATCGCTAGTTGTAAAATATTTCCGAAAGAAAGTTCCGCTGGGAACTTGCTGGTTCTTTACAGGACAGAAGTATTTTTCGAACCAATGGTGAATTAAACTTAAAATGACTTTCAATAAGTTTTTTTTTATAATCTAAATTATATATAAAAATATATTTGTTTTTATTTGATTTGATTTTTTATTTCGAACTAACAGTCCACCTGATGGTAAGTGGCTATTGCAGTACATGGAGACCTGCAGCCGACTTTAAACAAAGAATGCTACAGTTGCGTTGTCACTGAGTACTAAGATGGAATGCTTCACAGCCTGTAACTATACTGGCCTCTATATTATACCATTCAGACCGGAACACAGCAATTTAAGAACTGCTATTTGGTGTCTGAAATAGGTAAGAGAGGTGGGATCTACCCAGGTGTATTCCTTGGCAAAAAAGAAGTCCACCTAGTACGTTTTTTTAAATGCATGTGTAATCCTAGATAAGTAGCAGCAGTGCTATACCTTAATTAAATATAATTTAGCATTTAGTTCGCAGGTACGACCATTTAATTGCTAAGCTTTGTTACGATACTGTTTCCGTAGGGTCGTTGATAACAACTGGTGTATAATAACAGCTGTAATTACTGCTTATCTATACTGGCAATGTATTGTATATTTTTATTGTTCAATAAATGTAGTCACGATAATATGAATTAAATTAACCGATTAAAATAGTAGATAACACTGTTCATTTAAAATCAATATGATTTTTATCTGTGATTCTTTATAAGCCCTTAGCTATCATGGGTCCCTTTCATACGTATAAAGTCTTTATCATTAAAATTCTTCACAAGTCCACTGCTGAACATAGACTTCCGCAAAGGTATGCCACAAAGCACCATCCATCCACCGAATATCCACATCTCTTCACTCCATCATACGTGTTTGATTTCGTTTCATTCAAATTTCTAATTAACAAACTCGACAATTTAAACATTCGCGGAATTAGGAATTGATTATTTTAAACCTAAATTACGCATTAATAAATCCTATACAGTCGAAGGGTTGATCGTATTCACCGCACTTGGTAGGAAGGTTGGCAGGCTCAGTAACAGATGTATCATAATTTTGATGCTGCCTCACGCCTGTCTGGGTCAAAGTCAATGTCAGAATCGCATTTATTAAGTTAAGCTTGTTCAAAACTTTTATGAACGACAAAATGTAAACCTGTTCGCAAAAGAAAAACCTCAGAAAAGAATCGGCAAGTGACTCTGGGGATTTATTATTTAAAGTCGAAATGGCATTTTACATCTCACATATGAATGTACGAAAAACCCCAAGAGACGCGAAACAAGTACCTACTCAGAATTTCAACACACTAATGTATGTCTACTTTAACCTATTGCAAAAAAAGGAAGAGGTTCTCATTTCGACTGAATTTTTTTTTTGTATGTATGTTACGTGATATCTTCGTCAATTGTGAACATATTTTGATGAATGCCTTTTATATTAAATAGGTTTTTCTTCATGAGAGGTTAGGTTATTCATATAAATTTGAAGTAAAACTCCGCACAGAATAAGTGTATGGTAAGTCCTACAAATAATTGTTCCGGGTTGTTTCTTCCCAGCAAATAATTGCTCGGGGATGGTTGACCATGTGCAATTTATAAATGTACTCCTCCACGATACAGGAGAAAATGATAGTGTGTGTTACGTTCAAAGAAATATAATAAACCAAAGAGAGGAAAGAGCTGATAATGCGCTGAGAGATACGCGTATCGCGTGAATTAAAAGAAAAGATACGAGAATCGGAAGAAGCATTCTTCTTCCTATCTTAGTATCGTATCTAAGTACATATTACTTTAATGTATAAGTAATGTGTAATATGTAAGTACTAGAAGAGACGCCCAAACTTTCTGCAACACGCGTTAGAGCCCACGGGCTCAAACTACAAACTTACTTAATCTGTGAAATAAAAATGTACTTTGTATGTTCTAGCACAGAATAAATAATAGTACTACGTAGTTCTAGTACATAGTACATATTACTTCAATACAGCGTTCACATATAAAAACATTATGCCGATAGGCTGACACGATACGATATGATTAAGTATTCGTTTTTGACACGATAGGGCTAGTGATACGATATGGTCAAAATATATTCGAAACTATAGGCCTGATCAAGATGCCTTAAGATGATCAAATTTGGACCCAGCTTATCTGCAACAGTATCGATAATGAAATGTGATGCCTTAGTAATGAGACATGTATCAGATTTAGTTGATGAATTTAATATTTTTATGTAATCAGTAATTCTATATTGAATACATTTTTAATTACGTTAACAAATTTTGAGATATTTTTATTGTATAATAAATATAATAAGCATGTATACAAGTGACCCTTGACAGACCTTTGAGGATTTAACATTAAAACAATAAGTATTCGCTACTGTAACTGAATAAGAAATTTGACAATAACTTTGGAATATTAATTATAATTCTCAGATGTTACCGTTGACAATTGAAGAATTCTTGTTTATTTCCACAATAGACTTTTGAATATAATTTCCTTTCTGCGTAAATTTTAATATGATCACAATAATTATATTAACATTCTAAAGGCGGGGAAAATTTTAGCAGCTTTAAACGTAAACAGAAGTTTTAATTTTAATAAAAGCTCAATATTAATTGAATTATTATTGTTCATTTAATTTTTATTAAGACTGATTTCGATTTTCAATGACGCTTTATGATTACTGTACGTAAGTAAAATCTATATTTAATGCTGTTATTTTTTTATATAAATCTGAAGTGACAAGTAAATTTACAGTCCTGATGGTAAGTGGCTACTGCGGTCCATGGTCACCTAGAGATAACTTTATAAAAAAAGACTACAGAAGACAACGGATGTGTTGTCAACCTTAAGGACCTAGATGGAATACTTCACATCTTGTAATTACGAGTATATTATCTCTAATTATTTAAGTATATTTATTATCTGTAATTATTTGACGGCTCCGTTGCTCCGTGGCTTAGCAATGAGTTGCAGCGCGAAGGGCCGCGGCGCGGGTTCGAATCCTACACGGAACAAGTATTTGTATTACCTACAAATAATTGTTTCGGGTTTTGATGTTTCATCACCATCATCATTACAGCACTTCACAAGTCCACTGCTGAACATAGGCCTCCTCCAAGGAATGCCAGAAAGCACGGTCCCGAACCACCTGCATCCATTGACTTCCTGCATGTCTTACCAGGTTGTCACTCCATCTAGTGGGGAGACGCCCTACACTTCGCCTACCGTTCGTCTGGATGTTTGTTCTTGTGACTACGATACAGGAGAAAATCCTAGTGGAAAAAAAATTATACCGTCCCTCTATCTCTATAACCTACAGACCTGAACACAGCAGTGCCAAAACTATAAACCAGAACCCAAATGGACTCCTTGACAGAAAACGAGTCCTCTCCCCTAGTAAACTACTGATAGCTTATCTCATGGTAAACACATAAACGTTTACACGATACTTGGCGCTCGTAAAATCTAGTATTTACAGGAGAATTTCCTTTCCATTTTACTTATCTTTGCAGGGGAAGTTAGAAGAGCTTTTGTTCAAAGTACTCTATAAACATATTTTATGTGTAAAGACAAGCTCTCATCGCCCCCATTCAAAATTATAGAATTCTTTTTAGCTTCTTAGTTACAATTGAGATGCAGCCTTCTGCGAGTAGGCAGGTCAAGGCCAGTCACTAACTGGACATAGTTTCATTGTCAGTAAAAGTATGTATTTAATATAATTGTCATGGGGTTTGAATTTTGTAGCAAATACTTTTATCTTTACTTTAATTATTTCTGCGTGCTCTCATGTCTTATATGTCTAATATAGCAGCTTTTGTTTAGTGTTGATCCAATCCTCAAGTTGGCTAATTGTTCTGGTTCACTACTGAGCGTAGTGGTGTACTTGTTTCTGTTTATTAGATAATCCATAAAAAATATTGGTTTGCCATATGAGGATGACGATCTCAGATAATTAACGTCAGTATTTCTTTTAAATAACAGCAGTTCTTAAGACATCTGTCATCAACTGATTCCACCACAAGATTTATGTTCATTAAAATTGAAGGCTAGTCGTGTAGTGGTGGTGAAAGAATATCTACTACGAGGCGACTGCATTTTCCTGATAAGAACTCAAAAGTATAAAAACTGCAACTGTGGCAGAATCCTCTTATGATAAAATCTATGGGGAGAGGCCTATATTCAGCAGTGGACTTTTATAGGCTGCACTGCATGGATGGATAATTGAAAAATGTAAGTTGGAAGATGGACGTCTCACTAACTAAACAAGGATAACACGTTGTGCCTGCGGTGCCAATCACTTTGCTACGTACTTATAACTTCTGTGTAAATAACACAGCATTTATTTATTTAAACTTTATTGAACCTTATATATTAAGTACAGGAACAAAAGGCGGACTTAATGCTGAAAGCATTCTCTGCCAGTCAACCTTAGGGCAGTGATAGAACTACGAAGGCAGTTTCAAAGAAATATACATACACACATACATACATACATACATATATACATACATCAATATACACAAATATATAAATTTATATATTATAAGAAAATAGGGTAGGTTTTCTCAATCTTTCAGGCAGTTCATTTCATAGGCGCGCGGCTTGGACAGCAAACGATGAAGATATGAAACTCGAACGGTGAAGGGGTATAAAGAGAGCAAGAATCTCCGATGAACGAAGCTGTTTGTCATGAGTGTCGCGCAGGAACTAAAACTTATGTTTCAGATAATTTGGATAGTGGATATCGAATAAAATAAAATAAAACTGTGTTAAGTATCCTAATGTGTCTTCGCTGACGAATTGGAAGCCATTTAAGCTGAGTGCAGAATGAGGATACATGATCAAACTTGCGAAGACGAAAAATAAAACAGATATAGTTTTTGACGAGACGATCCAGCTTATCAAGGGAAACCTAATTAAGATCAGGAAAACATACATCAGCATAGTCAATAATAGGCAAAATAAGAGATTGCACCAGAGTTATCTTTACCTTGACCGGAAGAAAGTTTTAAAGCATTCTCTTAATTGCAGGATTATAGACTTCCTTGGATCATACAAAAATGTCACTGATGGCAGCACTTTTCTTATTAAAAAAGGTTATAAACATTAAAAAAAAAAAATTAAAAAAATGTACGTTACGTTAGTTGACTGTTGGTTAGTGTAGTTAGCTTAATACATAGTTGATAAGAAACAAATGTGTTTTAAATATTATCACGTAATTGCATAAAAATTGCCATGAGGTGGCGGTATGAGAGAATTCCTCACTCCATTTCGTTTCATGAGTGTAAGAGACGTCTATGAGAAATGCTAAAAATATATTATGGCTTCTGATAAACGGTGGTATAGCTATCTATTTTTCGCCAGACATAAAATACCCATATCGGTAATGGGAAGCAGCATCGAATCAGCGAAACATTTAGTACGTACTAAGATTGTGAAACTGTATGATAAATGTGACAAATATCACGATTATTCCTTAAAAGGGAGGCCCATGTTCAGCAGTGGACTTTTACGGATGACCAAAAGGAACAGATATATATATATAAAATAAATACCTATATATATATATAAGGTATTTATTTTGATATTACAGACCAGCACTTCAATTTTATTTCTATTAGGTTTTTAAAATACTGTTTTATTTACACAATTTTACTGATATAAAATTCTAAGACCCATTTATTTCACTCTAGAATTTTCTAACAGAACAATACTCAAAGCTACAATATTCAAAGATAAACATCAGCTACAACAAATTTTCATTTGCGATATAAAATTTATTCGAATTTCACATCGTATCTTGTTTCAAAAAGGGTCCTTTGTGAGTTGTTCAGTTAGTGTAAATAAATTGCTACAAAATATCTACGATAACCTAATGGAAATTCGCTTTTTTAAAGCAATACTCGCTGTAAAATTGGTAATTTAAGCAACCATCTTATTAGTACGATTGCTGCTATTACAATAAAGGAATTTATGGATAGTAACAACCCCTGAGAATGGTGATGGCTACCAAGCTATTTTTAATTTGTTTGCCGTTTAATATCACCTATTTTTAGTTTTACGCAAATGCCGTAGGATGAATTGTTTTTATGTATTTTTTTGGATATCCGGTAATTTTGCCTATCAGTTATATTTTACAAATACTTTCGAGGATAGCTTCTATTCTATTTACACAAAACACCATATAATTTTCCAGACGGTAAAAAAAGTAACAAAGTATATTGAATTAAAAAAATCTATTCCCATCTCACCTCATTTTGTCCCGTGGGTATCGTAAAAGGTAACTATGCAAGATAGATAACGATATAATCAATTTTTAAGCTTTACGCCAGGCGTTAAACTCACAGACCAAACAGCAGACAAAGATGCGAAACGTCTGGTAATGCGATCTCCTAACCACCTGCCAAGCGTGACGGTTAAGGCAAATCCTCTCTATAATTAAAAAGGCCCACGTTCAACAGTAGACTTTTACTGCCTGATGACGAAGCAGTTACACTATAATACAGAGTAAAAACCAACTCAAACTAAATATCTACTGCAGCCCATTGATACCTGCTGTACAATATGGTACAAAGAAATGAAACTTCGAAGGAGTCTCAGTAATCTATTTTAATGTACTATTTAACTTGTACACAATTATCTTAAAAATATTAAATAGGACGTGCTAACAGTTTGAGGGTCGAAAGGTAAAAGGGACATCGAATAATTCAATTGAACAGTCGTTGGCTATTGCCAGTACTACGTATGTAAACGTAACGATATGCTATTGGTAGAAGTACAAATAGATTTATAAGAAAGAAATATGGACCTTAAACGTAAACAATTACGGTGAAACTTGGTACTATTACCTAGCCTGACAAATCAAACGTACCTACACGTAAGACATAATAATTGCTATGCAAGTTACATTACATCTACTTAAATAATAAATACTTAAAACGCTAAAACGAAGCGGCGCGAACACCTGCAATTAATTGCAAACTAAGAAAGTACGCTAGCAACCCGAGTTCAATTCCCGCCGGCACCAATGAAATTGTTCATCGCAATTTTAAGTGCTGATTTACCACGTACTTGGCGGTGAAGGAAAACGTCGAGAGGAAACGTGCATGTCTGAGAAATAAGAATTAAAAATATTTCGAAGACATGTGAAGTTCGACAGTACGCATTGAGGCAGCGCGGCGGACATTTCCTTGGCCTAAAATCCTCTCAGAAAAGAGAGGAGGCCTGTGCCCAGCAGTGGGACGTATATAGGTTGTAACTTTAACTTTTAAGAAAGTAAGAAAGGTTTTTGAGTGGCAGCTTTAA
The DNA here is from genome assembly GCA_029286625.1 of Parnassius orleans. Classification (NCBI taxonomy): domain Eukaryota; kingdom Metazoa; phylum Arthropoda; class Insecta; order Lepidoptera; family Papilionidae; genus Parnassius; species Parnassius orleans. Next base: position 91,038 of record JAGSMP010001174.1, on the reverse strand, counting down.
ACGGATAAGCGAAATGTAGAGCGGGCCCTCATTAGATGAAGTGACGACCTGGTAAGTCGTACAGGAAGACGATGGATGCAGGTAGCTCAGGAACGTCTTTTGTGGCATTACTTGGGACTTGTGAAGGACTGTATTGATGATTATTATGAAGAAGGCACAGAACGCGATGTTACCTTTGGAAACTTAGCCTTAATTAGGCTCTTCGTATTCTTCAAACCTAAATAAATCGTTATATTTTCCTTCCAAAGAAAGTTAAGTAATTAATCCTTCTGATAGCGCGACGAACACATAATTCATAACTCTATCTTTTGTCTAGACTGTTGTTACTTGTAAACGACAACCGAGGATACAAATAGTCCTCCGCACCGATTTTTGGTCACAGCGGCCAGTCTCAACGAACCATCTGCGGACGATAGGATTATGGTGAACGAGTGTGTGCGCAAGTACAGGTGCACTCTCTTTTCCATCACTGTCAGTTCGATAGCAAAATCCTGTCACCGCTGAGAGGACAAATCAGAGCACACATAAAGTATTCATACCATTTTGTTAGTGAGATAAAAGACCTACATCTCGCTGACAATGAAACTTTGGCCAGTTTTGATGTTCAGTCACTATTTACATGCTTACCTATTGAAGACTGCATCTCAATTGTAACCAGGAAGCTAGAAGAAAACAACATGCCTACAAAATATGCAGTATTACTCAAACACTGCCTCACATCTGGCTATCTATTGCAGAAGAAGGAGTTCTACAAGTAAGTAGATGGTGTGGCGATGGGCTCACCTGTATCTCCCATAGTCGCCAACATATTAATGGAGGACTTTGAGGAGAAAGCCCTTCTTACTACTCCTGTAAATCTAAGATTCTACAAGCGGTACTTAGACGACGCTTTCACAATTTTACCATCTGACAAAGTAATTGCATTTTTAAATCACCTTAATTCCATAAACTATAAAATACAATTCACAATGGCGTTAGAGGCAAACAATTCTTTAGCTTTCCTAGATGTTTTAGTCATCCGAAATCATGATAACACTATCCGTTACGCTGTGTATAAGAGAAAGACCCATACCAATCGATATTTAAATGGTTATTCTCACCATCATCCATCACAGTTAGCTACCGTGGGAAAATCTTTGTTTCAGAGAGCACGAGGGATCTGTGACAGAAAACATCTGGCCGCCGAGCTTCAGCACATCGAGCAAGTATTATCAGACAACAAGCTTCGGGTCCCGCGCCTACGTCACAGTGACCGAGTGAAGCCGGCCACAGTCGAGCTGTACTACCCTATGTCAGAGGAGTCACAAACAAGGTTGGCTACATCTTGAAGCGAGCTTCCATTAAAACATACTTCAAGCTGCCGAAGAAGATAAGTAAATTTGTACCATCCGTCAAGTGTAATATCCCTCTACAAGATGCAGGAGTGTTTAAGCTTTATTGCGAATGTGGTCTCTCTTACAAAGGACAAACAAAAACATTTATTAAAACCCGCGTGAAAGAACATATAACTGACGTGAGGCACCGACGCTCTGGGAAGACTGCAGTCTGTGAGCATGTTCAAGATCGTCCCCGCCATTACATCAGATTTGATAGACCACAAATCCTCGCAAAAGAACACCGATTCCTACCAAGGATGATACGCGAGGCTATTGAAATTAAAAAAAACAGCGTAATTTCAATAGAGAAGATGGATGGGTGCTGCCATTTGCTTTGGATTCTATAATTAATAAAATTAAATCTTAACCCAAGCATACCACTGCAAGACTTCAAGATACTGTAGCTCATTCTGCGTAAATCAGACCAAAATAAATATTCAAAACTGAAGGTAGCCGGGCTAACTATGACATTCGGACGTCAAACATCTCAGTCCCTCCCCGTGACCATGCGTTGCTGTAAAGCATCCGAAACGTCTAACGGGATAAAATCCGTAAACATAGTTTTATTCAATGTGTAGCGTTCGCGTAAATATAAGAAATCATCACTACTGGTAAACTGAAAATGCTTGTGTTAGGAGTGATTCACGACAGTAGTCGAATTCACACCCACAACTATTGAGTACGCGGTCCGAATCCTGCCATTAGGCTCTTTTGGTTAGGCTCTTTTGGTCGTTCGCTTTTGGTTTTATTATATGGTTGCTTCGTACAATTTGCTATTCATTTACTCGTAAATCAAGATAAGAATTAAAAGGCATCATACTACATAATTGAGGTTTTGTGAGTATATAGTGTCATCAAATAATTAGTTTATTGAGAAACCTCCCCAAATAATATTTTTCCCTTCTATTTATTTATTTTCTAGCAACCCGCTCAGCTTCGCCTGAGTGACATTTATTATTGTGGTGGTATTTATGATTTTATAAATAATCATCAATGAACATTTATACAACGTGTCCCAAAATTCAACGATAAACGGGCACCAGAGGGTGGACCTGCTCATAACTACTCGAGAAAAAATAAGAAGAAAAAAAAATCTAAATCGTTTTGAAATTACAAAAAAATATGAAATTCTTCGAAAATCGATACCCCGATATGGTATTTTTAACTACCATGAGCACATTTTTAATTTTTTTGTTTTTTTTTGTAACGGCAACCTTAGTAGTACTGCTATTTACCACAACCCTTATAAATCCCAGAATACATGTAGTTTTTAAACAAAATCAATCAAAATTATTTTTTCCCCTAAAATTTTGAAAGATTTTTACTTTCAGTCCACTTTCACTCATCGTGGTGTAAAAAAAAAGTACTGACACTACTATGGCAAGTTTTTTTAAAAATTGACGCAACTAACCAAAATTCTAAAATGGTATAATACTCTAGAAAAACTTCTGTGGGGCACAGGATTTTTGCTGAAAAATGTTGCATGAATCAAAACAAAGGGTACAAATATTTACATTTATTTTATTTTTTTGCATTATTAATATTACAGTAAATGTTCGAATTGTTGGCCACCGGCATTAATACAGGCATGGCATCGCCTTAAAAAAGATCTTTTTATTCGTCGTGCATATCTTCTACCATTGATATGATCCGTAGCCTGAGTGATATTTTGGCGAAGCTCATCCAATGTTGAAATGGGTTTTGAGTAAACCCTGTCTTTGAGACAACCCCAGTAGAAGAAGTCCAGGGGGTTTAGGTCGGGTGAACGGGGTGGCCATAAGATAGGACCAAGTCGCCCGATCCAACGCCCTGGGTACTCTTGGTTTAAATATTCTCACACAAGACGGGCATAGTGAGCTGGGCAACCATCATTTTGAATGTGGTTTCAAAATGATGGTTTTGTAAGTCACGCAAAGGCACGTCTTCTAATAATTCTGGCAAGTCGTTTTGTAAAAAGTTCAAATAACTATTTCCATGTAAGTTTCCTTGTAACTCAAAAGGCCCAATTACTTTTCCATTTAATATGCCCGTCCATAAGTTAATCTTGAATTGATATTGGGATTTGTCTTGTCTCATCAGGTGCGGATTTTCATTGCTCCAACTATGTAAGTTGTGAAGATTTAAATAGCTATTTTTCTTGCAGGTTGTTTCATCCGACCATAGAACTTTATCTAAGAATTGGGGATCTTCCCTGTGCTTTTGCAGCATCTTACGGCAAAATGCGACCCGTAGTGGATAGTCCCGCGGTAATAACGTCTGCACACGCCTGTAGTGGTATGGGTGAAGTCTGTAACGTTTAAAATTCGATGCGCAGAACTTTTGGGATTCCGTAGCTAGTTCTATGGCACGTACCGAGGTAGTCGAATCGTTTTCTATTTCTTTGAGAACTTCTTCATCGCGTCCCAATCTAGGTCTTCCAGCGTTTCTCCTGGCAGATGGTAAACGACCCTCCGCAAACGCTTGATGCATATTAATAAATACTCGATAATCAGGGTGTCTTTGAGCATTTGGGTACCTTTCTCGATACAATCTGCTAGCAGCGTTAGCATTGCATCGGCATTCTCCATAAATGAGATGCATATTAGCGTATTCCAACGGTGTGTACGGTAGCGGCATGATAAACGCTATACAGTCCAAAATACGCCAATAGTCCAATTCACAAAACACACAATCACAGTCAAAATAATGCCAGGTCCAAAAGCGAAGCCAAAAGTCGTTAGTACGAGAGCCACATCAATTGAATACGGAACGGTGCACAGTAAACAAAGGAGCAGAGTGTACTGACTGACTTGTTGAGAACACTAAAGCAACTTGTCTACCTGCCCTATTGTTATTAAACAACGAACATCATCTATCTCTCTAACGTATAGTCTCCTCTATCTATCGCTCTCTAACTTAAATTTTACTGACTACGCACATCTGCAATTCAAGTTATAAAACTTGCAACAAAACCTTTTAGCACATAGTGTAGTGTAGTGAAAGTGATTAACTAGCAACAAAATTTATGTTCAAAATTTCGGTTCTTGTTTAGAAATAGTAGGCTTTTTTGTGGCTAGTTATCTAAGAGTATTATACCATTTTAAAATCTTGGTTAGTTGCGTTAATTTTTAAAAAAACTTGCCATAGTAGTGTCATAACTTTTTACACCACGATGAGTGAAAGTGGACTGAAAGTAAAATCTTTCAAAATATTAGGGAAAAATAATTTTGATTGATTTTGTTTAAAATCGGGGTAATAATATATACATATATTATTACCCCGATTAAATAATACACGTATAAATACCATATCGGGGTATCGATTTTCGAAGAATTTCATTTTTTTTGTAATTTTAAAAACGATTTAGATTTTTTTTCTTTTTATTTTTTCTCGAGTAGTCATGAGCAGGTCCACCTCTGGTGCCCGTTTGTCGTTGAACTTTGGGACACGTTGTATATATATATATATATATATATATATATATATATATATATATATATATATATATATATATATATAAATATATAAATATGTATCTGTGATGTAAATGTCTATGGGCCACAGCAACCGCTTACTATCAGGTGGACTGCGTGCTTAAGGATTTTCCTTCAATCCTTTTAATAAATATTCGCATCCTTTTTTAGGATTATGTTTTTAGGTTTTTAAAAATACGGTGTAGGGAAGTAATATTTTCGGCATTAACAAAATTAAATTAAACAAATAAACGACGAATTATACATTTATTAAACAGTGGCTCCAAAAGGTTTGAATGATTTTAATGATCTCAATTTTTATAGTACGCAGTACATATTACTTCAATGGCATTTATTTAGCTTTTAAGGTATATTGCAGGAGTTTCTTCTTCATTTTAATATTAGGTACAATAACAAAAATGAAAATTAGTAAAGAAATATTTTTTTTATTATTTTATAATTTCCTACCTAATGAGATTTCCTCGGCGTCGACTTATCGATTGACGTACAGTTTTGTAGTTACTTGGAAGAGAAGGCCAAAATGGCCTCTAAAAAGCTTGGCGTGCTTAGCAGGGCAGGATGGTATTTCATGCCGGCACACCGCTTGCAACCTTACAAGGCACAGGTTCGGCCTCACATGGAATACTGTTCCCATCTCTGGGCCGGGACTCCCCAGTGCCAGCTCCTTCCACTTGACCGCATTCAACTTACGTTATCATCCACAACATCTGTATGCTTGCGGTCCACTACTGTGCGATTTTCTAGGAGTTTTCTTCCTCGCACGACTACTCTTCGTTTACCACCAGCGATTTTTCCGAACAGATACTACTTCGGAACCTTCAAGAAACGAGCTTACTCCTTTTTAAAAGGCCGGCAACGCAGTTCCCATGGCATTGCAGTTGTTCATGGGCGGTGTTCGACACTTACCATCAGTTAAACCGCATGCTCGTTTGCCCATCTTCTATAAAAAATTAGATTAAAATGAATTTAAAAACATATGTTTTTTAAATTCGTTAGGTATAATCGAGTCTCCGACTCTATCTTAAGCACTGAATGTTGCAAAATTCGACTCGATTCCAGGAGGTACAAGAACCTTCTGATAGTTATTGGTAGAATATCCAAATTCATTTATGCCATCGAATGTATGGAAAAATACGTCACTATTTACTTCAATTATTTTATCCAGCGGGTGTCGTTAGATGCGACTGAGGGAAACTGAAACAGGAGATGGGCAGCAGCGTCTTCCTGATAACAACTCAAAATAATAAAAAACTGCGGTTGCCGACCCGCTTGCCAAGCACGGTACGAATTTGATGGATGGGGGCTAGGCGGGAAAAAGTGTAAGATTTTTCCGTCACGACCCCCTTTCTATAATGCGAGAGAGATGGAATAATATCCATCTCCGTCGCACTTTTTCTTATTTTTCCATGAAAGAAATATTATTTTATTTTAAATGACGCTTCATTTTAATAGACGCTAGTAATTGATTTATTTGTATTTGTTAATCAATAATATAAAACGTTTATCAATAATAATATACTACGAAAGGAACTTCGTTCCAACCGAGTGTTCCACGACACTCACGCATGTTTTTATATACAGAGTTTTTGGTCTACTAATTTCAAAACCGGCTATTAGATATCCAAATGCGGTCAATTGCGGGAATTTCTTTATCTATTTTAGTACCTAACGCATGTATGGTTTTTATTTTCATAACCAAACAATAGTAAAAATGAAAAACATTTATATTAAACTAAAAACTAAACCATGTAAACTAACCGTGTAGTGGTGGTGTAAGAATATCTACTGCCCCATGTCATCCCGTGGGTGTCGTAAGAGGCGACAGAGGGAAATTGCAACAGGTGATGGGCAGCAGCGTCTTCCTGATAACAACTCAAAATAATAAAAACCTGCGGTTGCCAACCCGCCTGCCAAGCATGCCAACTGCGATAAAATTCCCCCTATGAGGTAATCTATGTGGGAGGCCTATGTTCAGCAGCGGACTTTTATAGGCTGTAATGGATGATGATGATGGAGATACAGGATGAATGGAAAACTAAACCAATTATTTTCATATCTCTAAGTAATTAAACCTTACCATTTGAAATTGCATGCAATTGTTTTTGTACTATTGTTTGGTTTTTAGGTGGTAGAACCATGCTGCAGCAATATTAATAGTATACTTGTAGCACGAATGGGTCGGCTCGATCGGGGAAGGACCACGCTCTCACAGAATACCAGCCTAAAATAGCAGCTTAATGCTGCTGTGTTTCGTATGGTGAGTGTAGAGAACCGGAGACCCTTTTTACTGGAAAAAAGGCATTCTATCTTAGTCCTCACGGCTGACAACGCATCTGCATTTAAATTCGCAAACGAAGATAGATGTAGATGTCTATGGGCCACAGCAACCACTTACCATCAGGTGGACTGTGTGCTCGTTTGTCACCCTTATTCTATTTTTAAAAAAAATGGAAAAAAAACTTATTATTAATATAGATTAAAATATGTATGGTTACAATATAACGCTAAGCAACCAATGATATTTATATATAAGCAACGGAACAGTGCAGTGCGATAGTATAACTTGTGGGAATCGTTTGCCGGTGCGAATCACTTCTTTCATTCCGTTTTTCATTATGGTAATTTTTTGATTCTTTACTATCACTATCAAGTATCCGTAAAAGTCCACTGCTAAACATAAGCTTCCCATAGATTGCTCATAAGGGAAGATTTGCCATAGCTGGTACACTTGGCAAGCGGATAGGCAACCGCATTTTTTTATTTTCTATTTGTTATTAGGAAAACGTTGCTGCCTATCTTCTGGTTTGTTTCCCTCTGTCACCGCTTACAACGCCTACGGGAGTATATGGGGTAGTGGATATTCTTACACCGCCACGACACGGTGTAAATTAAAATAAGATATTAATAAAAAAGGAGAAATAAATGTTAAACCAAAACCAACTAAGTTTTCACATTAGGGTAACACAATCGCACTACGTACGCCACACCTTTTTCTTTTTTTTTTACATGCGGAATTGCCTTCGCATACCCGCCTCGCGGGGGCAAGGACGGGTTATGTCGGACTCGCACCGACTAAAACCCCATCGTGTTCCACCTTCGCCGTATATTGGCAGGGCCACGGGAACGCTTTCGCACACATCCGCGGCCCCACCAGCGCTGGCCGCCCCATGGCAGCCCCTTCTCGGGGGAGGACTTCTCCCCATTCTCCTTCTCAGGCAAGGCGCATCAGGAACACAAGATACGCCTTTCTCCACGACCTCCAATCCACTCTCGTGTTATTTTATTTTTCTTTGTGATGGCAAATAAAGTTTTCTTTCTTTAAAAAAAAAAGTTTCGGCCACGGAGGGTAGGGAGAGCGACGCCTCGCAATACTGCCACTCCTCTCCCCCCGCGGCCCCACCAACCACCGCATAAGTGGTGCGGCCGCGTCAGAGTCGCGGAGGATAGGGCGAGTGGCGCATCGCCATACTAAAACTCCTCTTCTCCCGCGACTCCACCTCGGCTGCAGCGGTAGGGGGAGAGGGCACCCCTCTCGCCGCAGTCCACCGACACACATCCGAGGTGGGCTCGGTGACCACCTCGGGCCGACCCTACACCACGGACCAGCCAAGGGGTTCCTCTTTGTTCATCTTGGGTGACCAAGCCACGGCTACTAAGCCCCCCCGCCACGACAAGGCGGGAACCCGTTCGGGGGGGACGTACGCCACACCTGCTACGTGGCCTGAATTCCGTATGCAGCGTGCGTTAAACGCAAGCGATTTGACTTCTTCCTACAATTTAAAATATTTCAACTGGTGTTGCAACGACCAAAACACGCACATGTACTACTTATTAATCTCTTCATTGTCCTTTATGCAAAACGATCTAAGATAAATTTAAATATAATCATATTTTGTATAATTTTTGTAGGAGTGTACCCGTAATTTAACTGAAATTGTTATTTTATTATTTAGTAATATAAAAATAATATTTATGGGTTGTAAGTGCATAGAGAGCATTTAAAATGGTAACGAATTGTGATACGTGTACTCATTGTTTTTTATCGATATGGATTATTGATTAGTACTTATTAAAAGTAATTTTTTTATTTACCTCTGGTTGAAAAAATAACTCAATACTGAGAAGAACCATCATGAAACTCAGCAAGATTATTCTTAAAAATAAAGTTTTACAATAATGTTATACCATTATTTAATAGAATTACAATAAATCCAGCATGGCAGCGATTACCTCATTCTCAGAACTATTTTCGCTCATTTATTCCCTTAACAATATAAATCTGGTTGATTGACAAATATTGAACATTTCATTGTTTTGAAGCAATATGATTGAATTACTAACTGTTAAAAAATGTATACATATAAATAAAATTGAAATGTTTGTCTGTAATATCAATATGTACGCATATATACAGCCTACTTATAGCAGCCTTTTCTTGTGCTGAGGGGGTTATTTGCTAGCCATTAAGGCATGAATAATAATTTTTAATATTTTTGTCTGACTGCCTGTCCAGGTTAATCTTGAAATGGCTAAACTGATTGTAATGAAACTTGAACATATAGAGAGCAATGTCCGGAGTGATCTATGCTATATTTTTTTTCCAATAAACTTGGAGATTTTTCTAATAAATCGAAAAATTTATAAAATAAATGGTTTTTGCGATTATCATAAATCTAAATAACGCCGCATTAATAAATCCTACCGAGACAAAGCCGGGCGGGTCGTTAGTTCATAAGAAAAGCCAAGGCTCAATTCGTGAATATTTTATAGAACGTTATTGCACAAAGCGATATCCCGTGTCAGCGATCGTGTCAGCGAAATAAAAAAAAAAAAAATTTACTCAGTTTCTCACAAAACAAATATGAGGCTGTTTTTTTCGTAGCAACACGGATCGTTTAGAGTAAAGAATTGGCTGGTTTGCTATTTTTATTTTGCGACATCTTTTAATTGAGTATCATGCGGTGAATGCTTCCACTTTATGAAGGAAGTAACTTTAATAATGATTGATGACATACACATTGTGGTTAACTGTTAACCGATATCTAGTGTTGTTTTTATAGAATGAGGGTGACAAACGAGCATAAAGTCCACCTAATATTAAGTGGATGCTGTGGCCCATAGACGTTGTCACCCTTGAGGACTAAGGCTGAGATCTATGGACCGTACTTTGACTTTGCTCAGACTTTACTTTCGAGCTAAGACAATGTCGGCATTTATAGAGCTAACTTCGAAGTCGTGCTGAGTGCGTGCTTAGCAAAGCCTGATTCTACGAAATCGACGACTTACGTAAAACTCAAGATATTATCCAAAACCACCGTATTAATTTTAAATTGTTGTTTTTATGTTACTCTTATTATATATAATAATAATATAATTTATTATTATAAATAATTATATAAGTTTACTAAACATTTATATAAGTTTTAGGCCGTCTTCTAGTTTTAAATAGCATTAATCCATTTTCTATTTACGTAATTTCAAACTTATATCGAATTTATTAAAATCTTTTTTTTTCTTTTTTTCTAATTCTGGACTCATATCATCCGTTCTCGTTCTCATACGCTCGTTTTCTATTTTATGTAACAATAACTTATTTATGAAATACAAGTTGGACTGTTTTCGATTTTTAAATATTATTACTTTTTCAATTTTATACAGTAAAATCAAGAAATCCATTAATTTTTTGACTGTCTGAGCCTTAGCATAAGTTTAGCTTGATCTTAGCCCGATACAACTATAAATACAGAATCAAAGATTGTGCTAAGCATATACTCAGCTAAGTTTTTCGTGAGTAAAGTCTGAGCAAAGTCAAAGTACGGTCTATAGATCTCAGCCTAAGATGAAATGCCTCGTTTTCAGTAAAAAGGGTTACCGGTCTTCTACACTCACCATACTCACAGCAGGGTAAGAGAAAATGTTCGATATATATGAATGAGACTTATAACAAAATTAATTGTGCTAACTGTGTTACTTGCCAAGCATGTCGTGAAAAGCGATAAATGGGATATTATTAGGTTTGTGATTTTGTGATTTTAGCGGATGAGCTAGCCATCTGTTACTTCTTTACAAATTTCCGCCTAACCCCATATTTTTTGGCTAAACTTGGTCCGAGTTTAGTCTTTGGAGTATGCCTAGCCTTAAGAAACCATATGTCAGGATTTGTCCTGACATGTCTTTTTTGTAACGTAAATACAGTACTCAGTGCACAAAAGCGCTGTCTACGGGCAATATATGACATAAAACGAACGGATACTTGTAAGCCACATTTCAGGGAACTTAAAATTTTGACGCTATCGTCGCTATATATTTATGAAACGGTAATGTTTGTACCGACTTAGAACCGATTTATTACCGAATAATACCACTCACTGGATTATATTTAGAACCGATAAATCGGTTCTAGGATACAATCCAGTGAGTGATCGTATAATTACTCTGAGAATTAACACAAAACCATGTCGCGTTAATCTTGTGGTCGTGTATGCACCCACAGCAACATCAGCAGAGACTGATATCGAGACCTTCTACAACCAAGTCGACTACACCCTGAAAAGATTGCCATCCAGAGACATCACACTTTTAATTGGCGATTTAAATGCAAAAGTAGGAAATACTGCAAATGATAATCACCTTAGGGAGGTAGTCGGAAGATATGGACTTGGAAATAGGAATGAAAGCGGTGAAATGTTACAATTCTGCACTGAAAACTCGCTCACAATTTTTTAAACGAGCACACTGTCAGCCAGTAAGTGGTTGCTGTGACCCATAGACATCTACATCTATCCTCAATAAAGAGTCAAAATGCAGATGCATTGTCCCCCACGAGGACTAAGATGACCGTTTTACTGGAATGCGTCTTTTCCAGTAAAACGGGTCTCCGGTTCTCTACACTCACCATACGAAACACAGCAGTGTTAAGCTGCCATTTTACGCTGGTATTCTGTGAGAGCATGGTCCTTCCCCGGTTGAGCCGACCCATTCGTTCTACAAACATACTACTAATATAGATGCAGCATGGCTCTACCACGTCAAAAAATCAACATGAACATGAATCACAATCATGAACACCTGTTTTAAAAACCACCCGAAGAGACTGTATACGTGGGTAATGCCAGGAGACAGAGCACGAAATCAGATAGACTACATTGCGATTGCAAAAAGATGGAGATCTTGCATTTCCAATACTAAAACCTACCCCGGCGCTGATTGTGGGAGTGATCACAAATTGCTAGTGGCAGAATAACACTCAAGCTAAAAAAGTGCTCTCGATTGATACAGGAAACACAAAGAAGACCCGATCGGGGCAAGCTTTCATTATAAAGCCAAATTGTAGAGGGACGAATCGCTGATTTCACCACAGATTGCAGTATTGACGTTGATCAGAATTGGGATAGAATGAAAGAGATGATACTGTCATCACGTAAGGAAAGCAAAAGGGTAATGATAGATGCTCCAAGCAAAATATAGATTACAGAGGAAACTTGGGAAACACCGAAAGGACAATCTGGACTCTGATCAGGAATCAGAACTATATCAGGAACTTTCGGCGAAAGAGTCGCTTGTGTCGTAGAGATTATGATAATTAACTTAATTCCATCTGTCAAGATATTGAAGATCATGCCCAAAATTTTCATACTAGAGACCTGTTTCTAAAAATAAAAAGTATAAAACGGGAGCTAAAACCAAGAACCTGGGCCATCGAAAGTGATATAGGCACACTGCTGACCGAGGTTGATCAAGTGACAGAAAGGTGGCAATCATACTGTGAGAGCTTATACGCACATCCTGCATTGCCATCTGTAGGAACGCTAGGCGAATTAGAAGACCATTATAAGGAACCCGAGATTCTAGAGTCTGAAATCAGAGGTGCACTACGTAAACTAAAGCACAATAAAGGACGGGGAACAAGGGAACAGATCGTGAACGTGAGGCAAATAATTGAGAAAAACCGGGACTCTTAAGCATTTAACTGCGTAAGATGGAACTGTCTATGGCTAATACTCCGGGAAATGGGCGTACCTGAACATCTCATAGTATTGATTGCAAATCTGTACCAAGTAGGCGAACCCATCGTTAGAGTCAATGACGTCATCTCTGGACCATTCAAAGCGAAAAAGGGAGTAAGGCAGGGATGTATTCTGTCTCCTATCCTGTTTAACATCTACGGGGAATACATAATGAGAAGGGCCCTAGTAGGATGGGAGGGAAGCATTTCAATCGGGGGTGTTAAGATCAGCAACCTCAGATATGCGGATGACACCACACTTTTTGCATCATCGGAAAAAAAACTCGCTCAACTCTTTCGCAGATTAGAGGTAGAGAGTGGACTGACTGGCTGGACTGGCTGGCTATTAACAAGTCCACAACAAAAGTTATGCTGATTGACAGAACCGGTCAACTCTCTAGGACTGGAGAACTCTCAGACCTAGAGTTTGTGAGTGAGTTTGTGTACCTCGGATCGCTACTTTCGGACAGAGAAGGAAGTCAACATGACATAAGAAGACGAATCCAAATAGCCAAAGGTGCAATGAGCAGATTAAAAAGAATTTGACATAACAGGAAAATCTCTAATGTCACCAATAGGAGACTTGTCAGATCTTTAGTGTTCTCCATCTTCCTTTATGTCTCTGAAGCATGGACAAGACAAGAAAAGGATTGATGCGTTCGAAATGTGGTATTGGAAAAGGATGCTTCGGATACCATGGACCGCGAGAGTACCAACGAGTCGATCCTGGGGCAGCTTCGTGTTGACACCAGACTCTCTACTACGTGTTACCAGAGTATTCTGAGTTACTTTGGTCACATTGCCCGACGCCCGCCTAATAACTTGGATAGCCTTATAGTCGTAGGCAAGGTGGGGGGCAAGAGACCACGCGGCCGATCATATAGCCGCTGGTTGCACCAGGTCAAATCACATACTGGCCTTTCACTCATGACTACAATGCGAAAAGCCGAGTACCGGACAGAATGGAGAGCTATAGTGAACAGCGCTACAAAGCCACTAAACTACGGACATGACCTTCAGTCTTGAAGAACAAGAAGAATCTTTATTGATAATTGTACAGTGAATATGGAAGTCTCTGATTGCTGAACTAGGAATTATACCTGTATCTCAGCAATCAGCGCCCTCCCAATTTTATGACCTAATAAATTAACAATAAAGATTCAGAATAACAATAATGTTTCAAACAGTACATACTACTTATTTTAAACAGTACATATTATAATTGTGTGTGTGTGTGTGTGTGTGTGTGTGTGTGTGTGTGTGTGTGTGTGTGTGTGTGTGTGTGTGTGTGTGTGTGTGTGTGCAAGTTGCATGTTTGCATTTGTGTACTTATAAATATATGAAAATAACGACATACACTTCCTATGATAATAGTAAAACATAGATACACTATATGAGTTGATTAAAATAATATATAAATTTTAGATAAATATACATGTAGCAGATTACATTATAACATTAAACAAGTCCTCCGTTTCTTCATAATTTAATGATAAAAGCCATTTTCTAACTTATTTTAAATTTATAAAGTGAAAGTGGATAAATGTTAAAATTTTGTTTATTTTGTTATACAAATGTACACTAAGATAACCATGTTGGCGCTGGCAAAGGACGTGCGGAAAGCGGTTGAGTTAAGACATTAACTATTGTACGTTTTCCTTCTACTTTGTCTTTTCATACGCAGTAGCAAGATGTTGTCTGCTTATAAGTTGTAAAATGTATAACTGCCGAACAGTAAGAACTTGACAATTACTATAAAGTGTTCTAGTTGAATCTATACGGCTTAAAAGTCATCGTTTTAAGCAACGATCTTTGCTCTTTCAAGTCGCAAACGTAGTTTTGCACGTGCCACCCCAAACTCTAATACAATAATTTATTACTGACTGAGCAAGCGTAATATACCATGCAAGTGTATCAAAACACATACCTTAGATGTTTAAACGCCCAAATTAGCTTCCTTATTCTAGAGGTTTGTAGATCTATATGACTAAGCCAGTTTATTTTACAATCTAAAATGACGCCTTGGTATTTAACAGTATCAGATTTATATGTACTGATATGGCATGAGCAATGTCGATTTTTCAGTAAGTTACAGCAATGTAGCTTGATTGATATATTTTCCGTATGGTTTTCCTTGATACTAAACTGGATAAAAGTTGTTTTGACAGGTTTAGAGTAAGTAAATTCAGCCTTAGCCAGCAGTTTACCTGTGTATTCCAAATTCAGCATTTTACAAGCCTTATCCCAAGTCTCCATAAAATACAATCGCCGTGTCATCTGCATACGTAAATATTTGTCCATTATATAATGGCTGTTGCAAAAGATCATTAATGTAAATCAAGAAGAGACTTGGGCCAAGTATGCCTTTGTGGAACACCATATGTAACTGCGGCATAAGAACTTACTATTCGATCGATCTTAACACATTGTACACGATCACAAAGAAAGTCCTTGAAGATGGAATACGCTACACCACGAATTCCTGCTCTTTCTAGCTTGTCAAGAAGAGAGGGAATCGAAACAGTATCAAATGCCTTGGCAAGGTCGAGAAAAACACCGATACATTTTTGTTTATTATCAAGCTTAATGGTAACGTAATCAACCAAGTCACTAACAGCATTTTCTGTACTTTTTCCCGACCTAAAACCATATTGATGACGTGACAGAATATTATTCTTTTCTAAGAAATTCATCAACCGAGTATTTAAAACTTTTTCCAAAATTTTTGAGAGAGCAGGTAATACAGATATAGGCCGGTAATTATTTATATTATCTTTAGAGCCACCCTTGTGTACTAGAGTTATAATGGATTTTTTAAAGACTTTTGGAAATACACCCTGATCCAGACAGATATTAAATAGCTTAGTTAAGGGCGGAACAAGAATATTTTTAGCTAGCTTTAAAAGTTTGCTAGAGATAGAGTCCCAGCCTACAGCGCAGTCATTTTTAAGGTTGATTATAATAGACTCTATTTCCGCTTCGTCAGGTGGAATGAGAACACAGGAATTGACAATACAAGGCACATTGAAGTTGTACTGTAGTTTTCGTTTTGTCTTGACCTATTTTGCTTGCAATTTTTACCCACGTTTGAGAAAAAATCATTTACACCTCAATTGTACAGGACTTGTTGTCTATATTATTCAGCAACTCTTTAGCTGGTGCATTAGTAGTATTTTGATTTGTAATAATTTTAATAGCTTTCCATTTTTGTTTATTATTTTGTGCCTTTTCAAGAAGAGATCTTTCATAATCAATTTTAAGCCTTCTTAGGAGAGAATTACAAAAACTTCTATATCGTTTATACGAAACTACCAGAATATTATAATCGGGGTCCTTTTTGAGGCTTTTATGCAATTTATCTCTATGGCGAATACACCGTAGAACTCCGGGTGTAACCCATGGCTTGAGAATTATTTGCCGCCTAGTAATCACTTTTTCTTGAGTGCAAGATTTAAATATGGAAGATATTTTTTCAACTAAATGTGAGGCAGCGTTATCTGCATTGCAGTTGGTGTTTATAAAAGAAAAATCAATTGTAGTCAGATTTTTAAGAATTTCATTGTAATCAATTTTTGTATTATATCTTACTTTATGAGTATAATAGTTATTAAGAGAAAGGTTTAGAAGCACAGAACTGTGGTCAGTAACAGTTGAATTTATATTTATTCTACTTTCGTACTACTTTTACGTTACTTGAATAGAGGCCGTTTGTTTTCATATTTGCATGTGCAAATGAAATAATATTTATTTTGTACACCAAATGGTGGATCGCAGAGCCACTAAATTTCTTCCTTGTAAAACACTTTATAAGCTGTCGATCATAATAAAATTGACTTTATTTGATTGATTTGACATTTCGAGTAATTTACTACATCCATTGTTACAGGAGAGGTGTTCGCCGTCTTAATGTCATAGAAACGACGAGATTAAAAAAAATATTAAAATTAAAAACTATTAAATCCGTGTTAGTAACTACTAACACTAGTAGGTACTGACAAGTAGGTACTGTAAATTTATTATTAAAATATTATTATCAAAAATATAAAAATTAAGTTTTGTTTGTTCGTATTTTATGCCCTGCTATTATACCGTTCATCAGATTGCGGTAAAACTTTGTCAATTTATTGCTTGCACTTGCGCGAAGATTATAGGCATAGTACAATTAACTTACAGTTGGTGGCGCGCGTATCGAAAGGATAAATTTATTTGAAAATTATATATCATTATCATTCCTAATTAAACACTATAACTCTTCCAAATTTAAAACGATATTTCCACAATTATTTCTTCTGCGGTAGCAACGCGCCGGGTACCAGCTAGTTATTGATAATAATCAAATATATAAAAAAATATTTTTGTTTGTTCGTATTTTATGCGCTGCCATACCGTTCATCAGATGGCGGTAAAACTTTGTCAACTTTTGCTTGCACTTGCGCGAAGGTTATAGGCATAGTACAATTAACTTACAGTAGGTGGCGCGGGCACCATATGGATAAATTTATTTGAAAGATATAATATATTATTCAATTTCAATGAGTGTATTATCATTCCTAATTAAACAATATAACTCTTCCAAATTTAAAACGATATTTTCACAATTATGTCTTCTGCGGCGCAACGCGCCGGGTTATTGGGTACCAGCTAGTATCACAGCGGTGACACTCTCTGTACGTGAGAGTTCAAGCACCGGTGACATTGAGCCGGAGCGTGTAACGCTTGGGTTGATACCGAACCGAAATGGAATTGTGCCAAAGAAGATACATAGTGGGTATATGTTATATAATGTAAACTTATGTAATTAGGTAGTGATAGATACGATCAATTTTAAATCAACTTTTATTAAATATCTTTACAGATGAGGAATATTAAAATTTACGACAAAACAAAATATGCACGAGAGTTAATGGTAATCTTAAATAATTAACCAACCAACACTTAGTATTTCAGTACGCAATAATCAGTATTACCTACTACCCTTTAAAAATTACTTACTCTTATATATTTTTGGCTTTTTCGATTACTTTTATAATTTTTATTATTATTTCTAACAATTGCAAAAATTCGTAGCCGTATGTATATTTTTTTTAGAAAATCCATAGGGAAGCATAGATAGATAGATAACACTTTATTGTACGCCAAAAAATAACATAAATATTATCAAAAAATGAGAAAAAGAAATGTGGTACAATGGATGGTCTTATCGCTAAGAGTAATCTCTTGCGGACAACCTTTGGATGGACAGGATTTCAAGAAAACAATAAAAACGTGTGTGGCTTGGCGACATAAATATCATTATTTTTATTAAAGCCATAAAATAGAAAATAAAGAATGGTATATAAGTACATAGATAAGATAAATACATACATACATATTAATATATATGTATATATATACATATAAATATATATTTTTATATATATAAATATATAAAAGTACAAATATATACTTTAAAACTATTACATACTCGTATAACATTAATGTGCCATACATATAAACAAATATTGTAACTAAATAAAGGTAGAATAATTATATACAAATGAATAGGCATTATTTTTGTATAAAGCGCAGTCATTCTGTGCTTGCGTGCGGTACGTGAGATTAGAGAGACGAGACGCGAACTACTACGTACTAGCCCTCGGCCAGGGCAGTCGGCGACGGCACGTTCCACGCCCCGCGCGCCTCTCAAGGCCCCCGCACACATCCAGACACCCAAACATAGCCGCAAGCGACTTTACGTGCACACATGCTTAAGTGTCGTTTCTTTTCGCCTAGTGTATATTTTCTTTGCTAGTATTGAATAAAATACGATAGTAAAACAATTTAAAAGTGTGAATACGTGTGAACATATATTTCAAATTTTCCTTCACATTTTTACGAGCTAAATTGAAGTATCGTGTTTCATTGCAAAATGGATCTGTGTGGGAAACATTTTCGCACTAAATTTTTTACGATTTCATATGTCGCCTTTTTAAAGCCACCGCTGTTATAACAAATTTTAGCATGGTCGACTAACTTTAAGTTGACAGCTGCTACGGCAGTAAACGTGCTAACAGTTAAAAATTAATTAAAGGAAATAGGCGAATTAAGTAAGAAGCGATTCAGCACTTATTGTAAATTTGACCGGAAAGCTTTTGCAAAATTTTACACTAACACCTTCGCAAGAGTCTATAAACTATCCTCAGTTTTGCGTTTGCAAAAAATTTTTTTTGCGATGCTCAGAAGTAAGCGTGGAGTCGTGCCGTGACATGATTATTAAATTTGAAGCAGGCTCGTCTCGGCGTTTTTATGATATTATTACAAGTGATAGGTAAATGATGTAGAATCTAAGCGGAGGTTGACTTTGGCTGTTTAAAAATGACCTACCAAATTAAGCGATCAAGAAGCGGGAGTAAGATTTTGCTCACTCGTTTTTTTCACTTTGACGAGGTATTTGGTGTCAATTGACCAAATTGGAGTAGCATCAATGACGAATGGTATACTACCAAATGCTTACTATAAATTTTCACAGCTATGCAGTAATAACCCGAATTGAGCGAACATGGGGGTCCGCTGCTTGAATTCGTGCCCGCGCTCTCAGCGCTCAAAACAAGGGAAAATCCCTAGACAGCACACCGGTTGTAGATTTAGGGTCCTGACAGCTCTAATTTAGCATTGTGTGACATTTCGTTACGTGGTAGAGCCATGCTGCAGCTATTTTGTGGTTGCAGCACGAATGGTTCGGCTCGTCCGGGGTGGGACCACGCTCTCACAGAATACCAACGTAAAATAGCAGCTTGATGCTGCTATGTTTCGTATGGTGAGTGTAGAGAACCGGAGACCCTTTTTACTGGAAACGAGGCATTCCATCTCAGTCCTCAGGGGTGACAACGCATCTGAATTTTGATTCTTAATTGAGAATAAATGTAGATGTCTATGAGCCACAGCATCCGCTTACAATCAGGTGGATTGTGTGCTCGCTTGTCACCCTTATTCTATAAAAAAAATATATTTCCTTAAATTAAAATACAAAATACATTTATATTAACACAATCAGTCGTTTACGTTGGCTGAGAATATTGATGGAGCTTAGTTGTAACGACACTAACTCATTATGAGCGTCTGAAAACTTTTCATTTTAGTAGAGACAAAGCGGTTAAAAGGAATAGTAACCAAGTTATATTAAGATCTTGTATAACACAATTTGAACTTTTTAACAACTCTGAGATCAATATACCTGCTAATTAAAATATGGTCATCACCGTAGTTCATCACGCGAGTAATAAAATGATCTTTGTTAAAAAAATCTTGTAATAAAAGAGTTGAAACCGACTTTAAAAAACTAAGAATAGTAAAATCATTTGACATTTTGAAATCGGTGTTAAGATAATATAGATATAGATGTAAAAAAATTATATCCACAAGAGAATCCCAGAATTTGAAATTATTTTATTCTTTTTGGTTCTTTAAAGTTAGCCTTTAATTTTTTATGAAAAGTTAAATTTTTTGTACTTTTCAGTGGACTTAGAAATATTACACTTACAATATCTATAATATTAGTTACATTAATGACGTTCTGAATGTTTAAATTACATTAAAATCTTACTCCTTTTTTAATCGTATCAATTATTTATTGACTTAACAATTTATGTACACACAAACAACGGAAAGGACACAATATGATGAAGAGTTTGTACAAGGGCGCTACTTATCTCGTAATAAAAAAATTCCCAGTAGACCTGTTACAAATTTATGTGATAAATAAAAGATAATAAGGTGCACTTTGTTATTACACAATATATACAAGATAATATATATATATATATTGTCATAATTAAATATATATGAATAATAAAAAGTATATCAAAGATATGAAACTTACGAGTACATAGAAGACAGATATAAATAATGTTATTTTACACGTTTTTTGAACAATGTCACTCTTTTGATTTCTCGAATGGGAGGAGGAAGTGAATTCCAGAGTCTTCCTGCATGTACAGAGAATGTTGTGAAAAGAGACAAAGGAAACGAGTGTTCCTGCGAAATCGGATCGGGAGCCACTTGAGCTGCTTTCTGTATTTAGAGACGTGGTCAAACTTCTTGAGTCCAAAAATATACCGAATGCAATATACTAACATACCTCAGGGGTGACAATGCACCTGCGTTTTGATTCTTATTTTAAGATAAATTAAGGCGTCAATGAGCCCCCACCCCCACTTACCGTCAGGTTGACTGTATGATCGTTTGTCACTCTTTATCTTTAAAAAGACATACCGATTAATTGTCTTAATCTAAAAAGGGGTATTTGTTATAAAATTAAACTAGTGAGGACATTCATCCACAGAAATTCAAAAGCTTTGCTTCGTTAGGGAAATGTGATTGCTATCACCAGTTTACTGAATGTCCAAAAAGAAAAAAACTTCAAAAAATACACGAAAAACTCACGTTCATTTGCAAAACAAAGGACTGACTGTAAAAGTAATGTTAGAAAAGAATTTATATCTATTTTGTCAAAGTATTCATGTTTTTTTTATTTTGGTTACTGTTACTGTTAGCTCGTTTCTTACTTTCATCATCATTATTATCATAGCCCATCACAAATCCACTGCTGAACATAGGCGTCCCTCAAGGAATGCCACAAATCACGGTCCTGAGCCACTAGCATCCAAAGACTTGCTGCATCTCTTACCAGTGGCTGCAGTCCCCACATAGATAACGATCGCTTAACAACCGATATCGGTCGTTAAGTCATAACGATCCGAATATAACGATATTTGGTAGTCTCTACTCTCTACTCTCAACTCTATCGTTTAATATCGGTATCGTAACGAACATTATCGCAAACTTTACGATTTTTCGTTATGTTAGCGAATATCGTAGCGACCATTTTTGACAGCCCGCTAAGTGTTCGTTACGATTGTAAGCTGTTGAATTGATGTTTTAAGATTTATTGAAATCTACGGAAGTATGTTTTGCATGGAATTTGTCAGTGCTCGAACATTGGCGTGTTATGGTTATACGGCGGTAAATCGCACGAAACCGGCGCGAAAGTGAAAATACCTTGGATTTAAACGATAGTCAATTTATATAACTCCACAGAATTACCAAAGATATGTTTACCGAGCTTGTAGGTGAACTTGGGTCATCTCTTCAAAAACAACAGCCGTATGGACATTCTGTGGATTCCCAAGTGAGTGTCATCATGTAATTGTCTATATACCTTTAAAAAACTAACACTATTTTTCGTTTGTATTAACTTTTACTTTAATTTTATTCTAAATAGGTACCTACTGACGGCACTTCTACTTTATGGTAGTGGGTACTATCAGTTGGCATGCTGTGGGGTTAGCCAAAAATCGGTTAGCCGAGTAATACATGCTGTTAATCAAAAACTATTGAGAAAAAAAATATAAAATTCCCTATGACCCATGAAGAGCGGCAAGCAGCTAGAGAAAAAATTAGATATGCCCAACAGCAATTCCCAGATACATAGACTACATAGCTCCGAAGTTGTATGAAGAGGCAAATGTAAGTGTTCAACATGAGGGTCATTTATTAAATATAAAAGCTGTAAGTTTATCTTCAGTAGTTATTTTTTACCTATTTACTTGCTTCAACGTCAAATTTAAATTATACTCATTAGTCTTAAGGGCCTACATTATAATTTTAATGCAAGTACCTAGTTCCATTCTGGAACATCATCATTTATTAATAAATCCATTTACTTATTTAGCACAAACAGGTACACCTAAATAAGTATATTTTAAATTATTTTAGATGTGTGATACAGACTTATTAATTTTAAACATCAACACTAAATGGCCAGGAGATAGACACAACGCTCACATATGGGCAAATTCACCTATCGTGCCTTGAGAAGAACAAAAGCATAAGTGATCTTATGTCGATTTGTTTGTTTTTACGCCATCAAAAAGAGCAACGCAAATTACATAAGCTCAACTTTTTTCAGATTTTTCTTATAAGTATTAAGGAAGTAGTGTTAAAATTTGTTATCTATGCATTTTTGCCTTTGAAAAAAATATATCGACTAAAAAAGTAGTTATATGGATTACGCAGAAAATAAATAAATAACCTACACGTACATAGATTAACAACTTTTGAAACCAGAAGAAATATAATTATTAATTTCAGTAAACGTAAAATTTTAAATGTTTATTTATTTTGCACACAAAATACTACACAACACAGCACACTTAAATTTATAAATATATGTACAAGTAGGTTGCCTTATCGCTAAACAGCGATCTCTTCCAGGCAAACCTTGGTGAAGGAGATAATTTTCATTTAAATATATTTAGAAGTGTGCATAAATAGTAGATAAACAATTATATATTAATAGTACAAGGTATATATAGTATATAAGACAATGCAATAATGAAATACATAATATTATATATACAATAACACATAAACACACAAATACATATACATATACACATACATATACACATATATTTACATATACAGTTCAGTCCCCCCCGTGACAATGAGTGCTGTAAAGCACTCAAAACGTCGGGAATATAAAATAAGTTGATATACAAGATAAAATCCGGAAAAAATACTTTTATTTAAATGTGTAGTGTTAGCGTAAATATAAGAAATAATTTTCAGAAGTTTTTCTCATTTGCACGACTTCCATCGGCTACCACTAGTAAATTTCTCCACATTGATACGACTTAGCGTATTTCAAGAAAAGAGCGTCTACCATCTCGCTTGCCAAGCGTGGCAACTATGGCATATATGTCTCCTCTATGAGGCAAACAATGGGGGAGGCTTATGTTCAGCAGTGAACTTTAGATAGGCTGTAATGGTAACACTCATTTATTAGAGCTATAGTGAATATCTTCTGGTTTGTCGCCTCTTACGACATCTACAGGACGGTATGGGGAAGAGAAAAAAAACTTAAACTGCCACTACGCGGTCAAATAAGTTAAAATGTGATAAAATCCATAAAAATTAGTTTCACTTTAATTGTTGAACGGAAATGTTATTATCATTGCTATTACTCGTAATTATTAAAATTGTTAACGAAGATTTTATGAGTTACCTGAAAAATATCCAGCAAACGTACTTGTTATTCACTCTCCAGTTTTTTTTGCAAGTCTTTTGCGTATAACTTTCGTCACAAAGCTGCAGGTATAACAGCGACGTAGAGAGGACAAAGTTAATTGTTTATACAAGACATTTATTTCGTATCGGGGACGAAACTTGTCATGTGCGAGCTCAAGTAAGCTTAGTTATCTAATACACAGGCAATATTAAAATCGTTTCAGAAATATTAAAGATGCAGCGTATGTTGTGTGGTAAAGTAATAAATAAAGAGCCTAATAAGTTTCATGTAAATATACTTATGAGGGCGTTGGAGAGTCCACTTCTCCATGGACGTCGTAAGAAGTTATAGAGAGAATTTGAAACAGAAGATGAGTATCAGAATCTTCCTGATAACAAAACTTTAAAAAAAACTCGTCTAGCCAACCCGCCTGCCAAGCGTAGCAAACTATGGCAAATATCCCTCATACAAGCTATGGAAGAGGCTAATGTTCGACAGTGGGTTTGCGGTGGACTGTAACACCTATAATACATAGCTAGAAGGGCTTTTCAACTAGCCTTTTTTTTTTCAAGATTAATACCTACGCTCTATTGCAGCGTTAGGGTTGTTACTTTAAATTTTGCTGAAATTGAAAATGTTTTTTTTGGTTCTAGAGGGCTCAAGTAATAGAATGAAATCACTTCATTTAAAAGAAAATTAGACTGAAGGAAACTGACGAATCTACTTGCTTATAGAGAAACTACTTTTTTTAATCGACGGATAGATAATTTAATAGTTTGAGGGCGTCGATTCGCACGTTTGCATGGAGTTGATTTACCGCTTTAGTCATATATTCACTCGAGAGTCACACAGCCACACGAGAGCTTTTCTTTCAGCTTACTGATCCGTTGGCCTATGTCGGTTACTCTCCGAGAGCTTTTAGAAAAACTTCCAGCAAAGCCTTCTCCATAACACGCTCAGCACAACGCATAACCTTAAGAAAGAAGGGAATAATATTAATTCTAAAATTTCAATATTTCCTACATATCATTTCTTGGATGTCGTAAGAAATGACAGAGGGAAACTGAAACAAAATATTGGGAACAGATTGTTCCTGATAGGAACTGAAAACAATAAAAAATTCAGTTGCTAACTCGCTTGCCAAACGTAGCAACTATGGCAAAATCCCACCTATGAGGCAATTTATGAAGGAGGTAAATGTTCAATAGTAGAATTTTGATAGACTGTAATTAATGAATTAATGAAGATTTGAGTACGTTGTTGTCGCGTTCTTGGAGACAATTATGTTCTACAAGATATCTCTGGCTTACACCAATAATGTACAAAAAATATGAGGGCGTTGTTTCGTGACTTCATACATCACGTATTATAACGAATGGGCCATTCAACAACCTTTATTTCGTCACGCCAACATCTTATTTTGATTGTCTTGACAAACACATAAAACAAAATACATATTTATGAAATGATAGAACAACATTTGACGGAGTATAGCAATGAACTACAGCGCTGAGGGCGGCGTGTTCAAATCCCGCATGGAAGAAGTATTACCCTTGTGTAATTTATGTATGTAAACTGCTTCCACGATACAGGAGAAAATCCTTGTGTGGGGGTAACGTTTTTTTTAAGAAAAAGGATATTTATAATTTTACATACATAATACATAAACACTCACGCCTGTCACCCAGAGGGGTAGGCAGAGATTACGGACTTCCATTTGGCACGATCCTGACATACTTCTCTCGTCTCCTTTACATCCATATATATACGCATACATGCTCGTCGGTTAAGGGTACTCCTAATCTGGCCCATTTTCAATATATCGCCAATTTGGTCGATAAACGTTCATCTAGGGCGTCCCTTCCCGACTCTTCCGTTCACTTCTGCAACATAAATTTGCTTTGTCACTCTTTCCTCGTTCATTCTTTCAGATTGACAGACAATTCGTTGCAGATGACTTGTGGTAGCAGCTTAAGATAGTCCATAACCTCACTTCAAGAGTCGCCTAAAGCATATACCAGAAATACCTAGTTAGACTAGGTTCAGCTTCTGAAGTCGGGTCATTAATACTTCTACACTAAGTACTAAGTAGTCTTACTAGTTTAATATTTTATGCTACTGTTCCGAGTCCTGCTTAGATTCAGTCTGATACTTGGTACAGAATTTTACGTGGTAGAGCCATGCTGCAGCTATATATGGGTGCAACGTCACTAAATTAATTAATAGCAAAATATATCCTTCTTTAAAATTTAAAAATTAATGTAAGAACAAAGTGGGCTTTTCTAAAAGAACAAAAAAGATCCACCCCTGCCTCTGTTCAGATAAATAATTACGGGAGTGTTTTATAAGTATGGTTTGGATTAACATCTTTTGTGCGTTGTTAGTTATGAATTCGTTCTTTTTTTCTGGTGAAGAAATTAAAAGACGTAATTAGTCATAACAAAGAAATGATGAATGCTATATAGAGTTAGAAAGCTCGCTCTATATGAATTAGGAACAAGAATATGTATATTTTCATAAGTATATGGACTGCTCTGAACTGACATAAAAATCAAACTTTATCATTTTGAAAATAGAATACCTTAAAAATTCCACCGCAATTTATATTTTATGGGTGATAATTTTTTTTTAATTAGAACTTAATCCGCTTACTAGCTGGTCACTGTTAGTGATTTATTAAATTATTGTGTCGAAATTAATAAAATACTAACACAGATTATAATCTTACTAAGAATTCTATAGATATAATTATCTGAAATAAACTAATAATTATTTAATTATTTCTTAAAATATAAATAAAATATTTCGACCTCAAAAGAAAATTAAGTGGCAATACAAAAGCAAAAACTTGCCGCGGGTGAGGATCGAACTCACGAACCTTAAGATTACGAGACTTACGCGCTGCCTAGTGTGCTACCGAAGCCTTTTGAAATCACACCGTAATAAGTTACTATAAAGAAAATAAATATTTATGTTTGCAGCATTTACTTAGTTCCATCGCTTTTGATGCCAATTCAGCCCTTTAACTCTCTCCAAAGTACCAAAGTAAGTCAGGTCTCCTGTCATCGTCTCTAAATATTCTGAATTGAAATTACCCAGAAGCAATCATTAACTCGTTAGTTTCAATTTAAACGAGCATTACTTGTTTTTTTGTTAAATGATTAACTCAACACGATTACAGCAAAATGGATTGTCTTTCAAAGAGAAATGCTTTCTTTTCAGTAAATAAATTGACCATGACGTAATGGATGTTTTCCGGTCACTTGTTTTATGGGTTAGTTTTGAACACAAAATAGCTTAATCTAAAATTTTAGGGTTCACTTGTATTAAGTTATTAAATAACATAGACACATCATCATTCGTTCATTACAGTCTATCAAATTCCTTTCTTGAACATACGCCTCCCCATAGATTGCCCAATAAGGTAGTAATTTGCCACAGTTGCCAGACTTTTGCGGGTTGGCAACTGCAGTTTTTATTAGATAGACGCTGCCGCCCATCTCCTGGTATTTTTGCTTCTGCCGCCTCTCACAACACCCACGGCATGACATGAGGATGTGAATATTCTTACACCGCCACTGCTCGATCAAAAACTAAACGGACATATAGACATTCCCTCGCTCAATTATTTATGATTATTAAACAAGGACAGGAATCTTTGCTTGAAACCTAAAAATTATAATTATTATTTTTAGACGAACAACGCTCAGGACCGTGCATTGTGTCATTCCTTGGGGGAGGCCTATGTTAATGGCTGTAATGATGATGATGATTATGAACAACGCTTACCTCAACTTTTTCTCTTATAGCGTCTTTTCCGTAACCTTTCAATTATACTAGAGAGTATTTTTCTGTTATGGAAACACCTTTTCTGCATAATCTATGTAAATTATAATTCTATTTGAATCCCAAAAAAAAAGACCCATGAGTTTTCCCGGCCAATTGGGACAACTTGAACTTCGTGGGGTGCCTTATGACCGATTTTAAAAGAGGAAAAAGTTTTCATTATCACTTTCGACTGTTTGTCTTTTTTTTCTTTCTTTTTTTGTATATAATATGTTAAGTGATATCTTGTTCAGTCGTGAGCCGATTTTGGTAATTATTTTTATAAAATACATTATACTTCAAGGGTCGTCTCATATGGATTTGTAGAAAAGTTTTTAAAGTAACTGTATTGGAATATATTCTAACTGTTACATTGAGCTTGTGATAGTGATGTGGTAAAATTTCAACTTTCAACTAAAAGTAAAAGCCGGCTTAAAAGAATTAAAAGTAATAAAGTAATTTACTAATAATAGCTTCTGAAGTCAGGGCTTTTATTATTTTATAGACTATGTCTTAGTAGTTTCATATTTAGTGCTACTGCTCCGAGTTTTGCTTCGATTTAGACTGATAATGATGAACACAACTTTTATCTCCAATAACAATCCAACCCAAAACTTATGCCTAGGTCCAAAAATTTTCAGCACGAATCCTACGCACACCTTTGATATGCCATGACGGCTAAATAGAATGGTCCGTCATTGTTCCCCAGTCCGATAGTTCTGCAGCATGACTCTATCGTGTAAAGAATTGGTTTCAAAGGAAAATATTTCTCGGACTGAAAAAATTTCATCTAGAATAGTTTATCCTGCTTAGTAAGGAACGGTGTAACACGATTCGACGATCAATTTTCTTCATTTTTCAAATAGTCTTCCCGACATATATTAAAACACTATAGGTAAGTTACAAAGGTCTTACCGCCGAGGTTACAAAGACAATCCCGTTAACCTTCCGATGACGCAAATAACAATTCAATTTCACTCTCCCTGAGAGGATAACCTCAAGTGAATGAAAACTGCTTCTAAATAAAGAAATTCGATACAAGAGTAAGTTTGTATCAAAAATAAAATGTTGTAAGTTAAATTATTCATCAAAATTTCACATCCTATAAAAAGTTCACTCCTAAAATAGGCCTCACTCATAAATTAATCCATAGGGGTGATTTCAACCGCAATTATTGCAACATTTTGTGTTTTTATTAGCAAGATTCTGCTGCCCATTTATTTCGTTTTCCTCTGTCGCCTCTTACGACACTCACGGGATGACATAGAGAAGTTTATTCACTTACGCTACCATTACACAGCAACATGGCACGGCAGGTGCAATATTTCTTTATTTTTAAGCTAACTTCTATGTTTTATTTTTCGACAACCGGAATTAGTGTCCATCGTATGGTAGATAAATAAATAAGCCGTGTAGTGGCGGTGTAAGAATATCCACTACCCCATATCGTCCCGTGGGTGTCGTAGTTATAACAACTCAAAATATTAATAAACTGCGGTTGCTAACCAGCCTGCCAAGCGTGGCATCTATGGCAGGATCCTGCGTATGGGGCAATCTATCACATAGAACCTATGCCTCATGAGCCGGCCTATGTTCAGCTGTGGACTTTTATAGGCTGTAATGGATGGATAATGGATGATTGTAAGTGCCTACTGTAACACATTGACATGTGGAACTAACCCCAAATATAGAAAACCATAGCTTCCTTTTCGCTTTGATGACTAAGATCGTATGCATCACAGTCCGTTATTATAGTAGCCAGTGTTGCCAACTTGAATTTTTCCAAATCCGTAGATTGGTATAAAAAATTCCGTAGAATTCCGTAGATGCTATTTCAAAATGGATATTTTAGAAGTCTGCAGATCTACGGATGTAGATCTGCAGACTTCAATCAAATAAAAAACTTTTAATTAACGTAAGAAGGGTACTGCATGATAGCAGTAGAATAAAAAGAAAAAAAAAAAACATCAATGGCGAGTACGTCACTCACCTTCGAATTCCCGACGATATAGTCCTTATGGCAAAATCGCTAGAAGACCTAAGCACTATGCTCAATGACCTCATTATATAGTGCCTCACAACGGATAGGTCTAAAGATGAACATGGACAAAACAAAGATCATGTAAAACATCCATGTCACACCTATGCCGGTAGTTGTTGGGAGCACTAAGCTCGAAGTTGTTGACGAGTATGTTTACCTGAGACAAATAGTCCGACTAGGTAAGTCCAACTTAGACCGAGAGGTCAATCGACGGATTCAACTCGGCTGGTTAGCGTTCGGGAAATTACGACACATCTTCTCGTCAGGTATACCTCAAAACTTGAAAACGAGACTGTACAACCAGTGCGTGTTGCCAGTGATGACTTATGGAAGTGAGAAGTGGTCCTTCACTGCTGGCCGTATGTGGAAGCTCAAGGTCACTCAGCGAACTATGGAGAGGGCTATTCTCGGGGTTTCTCACAGTGGTTTCAGTTTCAGTGGTTTCTCACAGGGGTTTCGGTACAGTTCCATGGCACCTCTAAGAACGAAGGAGAACTAAGAATAACGAAGAAGTGACGATCCTGAACATGCTTCACATCAGCTATATGTTCTTTTACGCGACCCATAAAAACCCGCGTAAAAGAACATAATAACGCTAAATAGTAAGTGGCTAAAGTTTTTGGACCCCGGAATACGCAATAGCTAAACGTAGAGCTACGGTGCTGTGAAGACGTACTTGAATCCCATACAGAGCAAATGTTAAAAGTTGTTATTTCGAGTTTTAATGTTTGTCCTTATGCCACGGTACAGGAGAAAATCCTAGTGGGAAAGTTACTTATATATATTATAAGCCTTTTACGCCATAAATTCCTGTTGGCGCATGACAGTGTTTAATTAAACGGTAGATGAAAAGCACTTCGTTGTTTTCCGTAATTAAAGTCTTAAAAATCTTAATGAATTCCTCTTAAAGGCTAAATTGACTTTACTTCAGTTCTAAATCCAATGTCAGCTGCCAGTTGTTTTTTTATTCCTTTAATTTTCTCTTTTTTCTTCTTCTAAATTTTCTTTTCATAAAGAATGTTAACAAGGTCATAAAGTGTATCAGTTTTCCCGCTTAATGTTGTCCAGTGTCATTCCAATTTAAGGAAAATCTCATCTCGTCACTCTATACTCACAATACTTCCCTCACAATAACAAAAGTTATTTCTTCAAAAGCCAAAAGACAATAGAAAAAAATATGTTTGTTTTTCAATTAACATTTCTTTTGTTGAAAGTATTTCAATTTTTTTTAATTCTATGTCAGACAGATTATTATGGATTTAATCAGATAAGATTATATGTTTTAGCCAACGAAGAAACCTCTAACGTATCACCTCGACAGACAGTGCGTTTTTGGGTGGGGCTCAAAAAATTGTACTTTTTGAAAAAAAATCGCGGCCATCTGTTTACCCCTAAATTTTAGTATTTTTTAAGAGTTTTTTTTTATCGAATTTTAGATGCTTCATTAAAATGAAGACATCAAAAAAGATAGTTGCAAATGGAATCCATAAATCTTCAATTTACGCAATATTTTAATTTATAAAACTTTCAATCTTTTTTATGCTCCATACAAAACTTAAATATATCAGGGCTGTCCGCAACAATGTTTTAATATAATTTTTTAATTACGCTTTTATTGTTATTTCTTTTAACCTTCATTGTTAGAATAGGAATTAATTTATAGTATTTTGTTTGAAGAGAGGGCGCGACTGCGCAACGTACAGTACTAGCTCTGCTAAAGAAAGCAATTTTAAATATCTCGAGAGTGTAAAAAGACTAGTAAGGTGGTAATAAATATAAAAAGTTAAAAAAAATAGAGCAGTGACATAATAATTTCCATATTATAGTGGACAAAAACATTGAAAAAAGACTAAATTAAAGATCTTGTGACGGTACTCAAAATGTGCGGCTTCACTTATAAACAAAGAAAAGAAATGTTCATTCTTCAAGTGTAAAAGTTATAATATCGCTAAATAAGGCTAAAACAGAGTTATGACAAAATATGTATTAGATAAATAAAGTGACAAAAGTGTAATATTCAACAATCTACTGATGGAAATGACGGTGAGTGAAAAAAATATATAATAATAATAAATAAGACAAATCGCTTATATTAAAAGAACATGAAAAATAAAATATATAAATAAATAAAATTATCTGACTGTTATTCACAATAATTAATAAATTAAAGAAAGTGGAAATAAATAAATACATCGTACTCCGCTGCCTCCATCTAGCGGTATAAATTAATATTATGTCTCAAGTTCACAACCATATTGAATAATTGACACCCGTCTATTACTAACTTCACAATAACCTTTTGTTTGACAATAGAAGTGCTAACAAACATAATAATAAAGATATGGAGGATCTGCAGAAACTTATAAGAGAAATTAGAACAGATTTTAGTAAAAAATTAAATTCAATAGAATCACAGTTTTCTCAATTAGAAGAAAGAATGACTTCAAAAATTAATTTAAATATAAATGAAAAATTCCAAGAACTGGGCAACAAATACGATAATTTACAAGCACAAGTTTTAGATCAAGAAAAAGAATACTCACACTTGAAAAATAAACAAACAAAGAAATTTAGTATTATTTGGAGTTGAGGAAGGAGAATTAACATACTTTGAGTTGCAAGAAAAAGTTATGCATATATTAAAATCAAATGAAAATTGATATACAAGACTTTGAACTTGAATCAGTAAGAAGGCTCGTAAAGGAATTAATATCAGAACTGTTGCTGTAGCCGTAACTACGCTAGAAAAAAATTAAAATATTGCAAAATAAAAACCAGCAAAGGATCGAACATCTACGTAACAGAAGAATATCCAGAAAGAGTATTGAAAATTAGAAAAATCTTAAAAGCTCAACTACAACACGAAATAGAAGAGAACGTGGCACATAAAATACGACAAACTCATAATAAAAGAAAAAATGAAGTACACCCAAATAAAAGACCACTCTCTTTATCACCACCGTCACCACAGCATACAACCAATCTACATGTCACTCCTCTAAATTCAGAAAAAGATTCTAGAAACAGTGAAAATATAAGAATCAGTAAAAACATAGATCGAGCCATAAACAAATAACATCGTATTATTTAAAAATAATAATAAAATCCTGGAATGAACGCTCTACAGATATATGAAAAGTACAGGCCCCTCTAGACAATACTTTAAAACAATGAATCAAAATCAATATACTACTGAATTACTCTCCCAATACGGTTGGTCCGCAGGAACAGTAGACCAAAACCTCCATCCATAAAGTCAAATTAAATAGCGAAAACAATATTAAAATACATGTTGCCACATTTAATGTAAGGTCTCTAGTCGGAGATGGTCGCCAAGAAGAACTAGACTATGCCCTTAGATACATAAAATGGGACATTATAGGCAGCTGAAGTAAAAAGAAGGAACTAAAATTTTAGAGTATGAACAATATATACTTATCCATACAGGAGTGAAGAGCGGTATAAATGGAGTCGGATTTGTCATTAAAAGAAAATGGAGAGGAAATATATTTGACTACATAAGTATTTCTGATAGAGTCGCACGTCTAGATATGATGTTTGGTCAAAAAAAATTAAGTTTAATCCAAGTTTACGCACCTACATATAAGGCTAAAGCGAAATTCCACTCTTTTACTCAGACATACTAAAAGCTCTACAAAATTCATCAACATCTACAATGATAATGGGCGATTTTAATGCAAAATTGGACAACCAACGCGAAGACAAAAATAGTATGGGACCTTGGGGCTTTGGTGACAGAAATGAACAGGGTGAGTTACTAATTCAATTTTGCTTAGAAAATCAATTTAAAATAAGTAGTACATATTTCAAAAAAAATTAAAGAATAGATGGACTTGGGTGTCACCCAATGGCAAAACGCGTAACAAATTGACTTCATTCTTACATAAGATATAAGAGAAATGAAAAACCTAGAAATAATAAATACAACCTATCCATCAGACCACAGACTTGTACGTGCATGCGTCAACATTAAAACTAAAGTAAAAAAGGACAGAAAAAAATTTTATACTCCAAAAAGACAGTTAACACTAAGTGAAAAAGAATTCCTCGAGGGCATGTTTACAGAGTTATTAATTAATAATAAAGGAAAGGAAAACTTGCAAGAAAACTACAGAAGCTGACTAATACAATAGAATGTATAAAAAGTTGCCAAAACACATAAAGAAAAATTCCAATTTTGTCCAGATATAAAAGAACTCATTAAAGAAAGAACAAAACTGAAAAGTAAAGATAAAAGGACCAAAGAAGAAAAAAAAATACTATCCAAACGCTACCTAAAAATAAAAAAAAATTATTAAGAAAAAAAAATTTGATTACCACTTAAAAATATTAGAAGAAGATTTATTACAAAAAGGTTCTACTAAAAATGCACAAAAACAACTCACATTATCCAAGGAGTGGATTACCTCACTAAAAGCAAATGATAGTGGCAAAACTACAAATAGAGACACCTCCTAAAAATAGCTATTTTTTATAAAACTTATACAAAAGCCATAACATCAACAATAACATTACGGGTGAATTAATTAATAATTGTTGTAATGAGGACATAAATGATCGTATTCCGCCACTTCTACCGTGCGAGATATGTCATGCCATAAAAATCTTAAAAGTGCAAAAGCTCAGGAGAAGATAGTATTTCAAATGAAGTTCTGAAAGCGATAAAAGAACCCATCACACGATATTAACAAATATTTTCAATGACATACTTGACCTCAGTCAAATACCAGAAGAATGGGCAAACTCTACTAATTTTATTACACAAGAAAGGTGATCAATTAAATATTAATAACTACAGACCTATATCCTATTGCAAACAATTTATAAAGTTTTCACAAGCATATTACTTAATAGAGTCAAACCCAAACTAGACTATATGCAGCCGAGAGAACAAGCTGGTTTCGTCCAAAATTCTCTACAATGGATCACATCTTTGTTTTGACTCAGATAATGGAAAGATATGAAGAATATAACAAAACTCTCCTAATCGCATTTATTGATTACTCAAAAGCTTTCGACTCTATTTACCATGACTCACTTTGGTTGGCATTGGAATCTCATGGTATACATAACCAATATATAAAAATACTGAAAGAAATTTATAGTCGAACTACAGCAACAATAAAAATGGAGAGACCAGGACAGCCATTTAAAATCGAGAGAGGGGTGAGACAGGGGGACCCGATCTCACCTAATCTATTTACTTGTGTATTAGAGTACATTTTCTCAAAACAAGACTGGGACAGACGAGGCATTAACATTAACGGAGAAATTTTGAGTCATCTACGTTTTGCAGATGACATTATCATATTGAGCGAAAATCATGAAGATCTTATATATATGGTTCAGTCTTTAGACACAGAAATCAGAAAATGTGGTCTACAAATGAACCCAGATAAAACTTGTATATTGACAAATAGCACAAAAATGCTTGTTCAGGTTCAAAACCAACAAATCAGATATGTAACCGAATATATTTATCTTGGGCAAAATGTTTCCTTTCATAACTTAACAATTACGGAAGTAAATAGAAGAATTAAATTGGCATGGAGCAAATATTGGTCATTAAAACATATTTTCAAGGCAAAACTACCAATTAAATTAAAAAAGAAAGCGATGGATACTACTGTACTCCCCACTTTATTATACGGATGTCAAAATTGGGCTCTCACAAAGAAAATAATATCTAAACTACAAGTTTTTCAACGAGCAACGGAACGCAGCATGCTTAACATAAAACTAAGACACCGACATAGAAACAGTGGTATACGAAAAGAACAAACATCATAGACGCAGCCAAATTGGCGTGCCAATTGAAGTGGAGATGGGCGGGACATGGCAAGAGTCAATGATGGGAGATGGACTGAACGGGTGCTTCATTGGTACCCGCGTGATGCGCGCTCGCGCGGCCGGCCGCGGGCGCGCTGGTGCGACGACATTGTAGGTGGCAGGGCAACGTGGACCAGGCTGGCGGCAGACAGAACCTCATGGAAAAGGATGGAGGAGGCCTTCACACGGAAATGGGTATCCCAATAATACTAATAATTATTATAATAAATTATTAATTATGTCACTATTGTAAGTATAGTCAAATTCAGTTGATTAATATTAACTTAAATTTTATTATTTTTAATTATATATTATGTGACGAAAATCAACTATAAGAAAAAAAAATTGACAATTAATTAAATATAAAATGGTTATTTACTGAAACATTATTTATAATCAAAAGTTAATCTTGTAAATTAAATTTGAACTTTTTTTTAAAATTAACACTGATATTGACATGACACTTAGTAAAGAAAACAAAATGGCATGAATCATTATAATATTGTAAATTGTAAATGATTTGACTAATATTGACTTTTGTATGAAAATTGGGAATTAAATGGCTATTATTATTATTATTATTTTGGGGTATTTATATAGTATTCTCATCTGGTTGGGCTGAATAAATATTTTAAAGGAAATAATAAATAAACATAAATATATATTTAATATACTAACATAAATAAATAAATAATACATAAATAAATAAAACCCAACCAGATGGAAACCCTGGCAGGGGAGACCAAACGGCCGAGGTTAGAGAAAGGAGAGAAACCAGCGGTATCGAGGAGCACCGCCTTCTGCATTGAGCTTGGAGCGGTCCGTCACGAGTCCCAGTCGCCTCAGATGACCCGAGAGGCTGACTGGGATTAACCTATCAAAGGATTCTTAGTATCACCGACTGTGCCCGGTCCATCAGCACAATATCAGGCTTATTCACAGAAATATAGTCCTGTCTGTGATGATGGCTGGTCCCAATGGAAGCCAGGCGCAGTCATTTTCGGCACGGCTTCCGCAAGTACTTGTAATACAGCAATTTCCGGTCCACGAGACCGTATTTCAAACGGCTGTAGAATTCTGGCTACTAAGTTGTGCCTGTGCAAGTACTCAGAGTTAGAGCGCCGAACAACCGGAGATGACATGCCTAAGTGACTCACCGGGATGGCGACAAGCTCGACAGATGTCGACGGTGCCATCCCTTAGGATGTAGTTGATGGTGTGCAACCTGATCCTGTATCGCGAGACAAAACCCTCGGTTTCCCAAAGAGGTCACCAAAACGTAGCCAGTGGAGGGAGCAACTGTGTCTACGAAGGCACATGTAGGCTTTGTAGAACCTCCCGTGGAGCTCCTTCTCCTTCCATACGGTCTCCCGGTCGGAAGTGCTCTGTACTGCCGGGTGCCATTGCTCGTTGGCCAAGGATAGAGGTGAAGTCCTTTCACAATAAATGACGTCCCTATAGAATGGATCATCCGATCTCGTCAGAAGTAATTACGGGCTGCACTTCGCGATTATGCATGGTAACGCGCTAAAAGCCACGCCCACCATGTTTCCGCGGCAAGTACAGCCTCATAATCGACGATCTCGGGTGATGCATCCTATGGGACGTCATAGTAGTGCGGACTTTTCTATCCAGGGCGTTAAGTTCAGTTTGAGTCCACCTAAGTATGCCAGGTATATATGAGAACAGGCATGACCCAACCGTTATATGCGTGTGTCTTATTCACACCGACAAAAGGCTGTTGCACTTTGGTCAAGCGTGCATAAAACACATCGCAAACTGACTGTTTATACCCGCCTCATCGATACCGATGTTCTGTGACATACCCAGGTATCGGTATGTTTCAGCCCAGAAAGGGTCCTTATGTTGATGGGCATAGATAAGTCTATGCCCTCAGAGTTAGCAACCCTCTCCTTTCAACATGGAGGACCGCACACTTATCCGTCCCCAGCTCCATTCTAATAGAATTACTAAAATCACAAGTGATGTTTAGCAATTCCATAAGATGGGAGCGACTGAGGCGAATAATTTGAGATCATCCATATAGAAAAGGTGGTCACTTTTGTACCTCCTTTCCGAAGCTGAAATCCTCCCGAGTCCTCCAGTAAGGTACTGAGAGGGTTCAGGAGAGGCAAACCAGATTGGACCCAAACAATCGCCCTGGAAGATACCCTTTCCTTATGTGGTTCTCTAGCCGTCATCCGCTCGCCTATATGACAAAGGATCGTACTCACTGCCCCATACACTGCTCGAGGAAGTCTCGAACTGTACAGTCAACCTGTACAGCTCGAGGACCCTCTTAAGCCGCGTCTGAGGCACCGAGTCGAATGCCTTTGTAGTCTATCCAGGCGGCGGAGAGGTTCCGACGGTTACGTTTAACCACCTTGCCAATGACCGCGTCAATGAGGTGGTTCCTTGGTTCCACGACCACCGCCCGACATCCGTTTTGAGCGCGCGACATCACCTGATTTATTATTATTATTTTGTTTGAATTTTTATTATTAATATTTTGTTATTATTATTATTATTATTTTATTTGAAATTCTCGCAAAATCTTACAATATCTTGCGAAATCACAAATTTAAACAAATGTCCCTAATAATTTTCTAGTGCGTTACGAGTAATGTGTACCACGATAACTTTCGTAGTTTAGTGCTAATCACATTAGAACAAAAAAAAATTTTATTGTTTTGTAGCATGGCAACACTTTATAACAACATTTTTCAAGTGTCAATTTAAAGTCAGCCATTTTAGTCTAGCTCCAAAAGTGGTATTTGCAGTGTCCCTTTTGTTCGTCGAAAATATTGGATACTAAACACAGAATTTTCAATTTATGTGTTTATCTTTCATTATATGAATCATAGATACAAAATAAATACATGTTGAAGTTTTATTTTATGGATTTATTTCTAAAATTTCTTTGAACTTGCGGCTACTTTAATGATATAAACACAAGAATCTTTTCGCGTGTTCGGTCTGGTGTGTTGTGTTGTGTTACATGGTGTGTTACATAACAGACTGGATAGAATTAAGCTTAGTTTACATTGCCTTTAACCGACTGCGGTAGAGACCAAAAGCGGGTACAAAATTTTTACTTGAATGTGAATAAACCTGCATATTATGTAAATATAATAGTTTCTTCTCTTCTGTTGCCATAGAAGCATCCCAAATAAATCTTAACATACTCTAAAAAAACTCTACAAAGATCTATAAAGAGAAAAAAACAATTACTTGATTTAATACGACAATTTTTTTTAATAGAAAAGTTACCACTGAAACAATTTATAATAATGAGCAAGAAAAAGGTACTCCATGCACCATCCACCATGTTTAGCAAATTTTCTTCTTTATACAGTCCATGTTTATAGAAGAAAATTTGCTAAATATTTTTCTTGAAGTACCCTTGAAAACTCTAATAAAATTATTGAAAACAAAATTGTTTTACCAGAATAAATGTATTATTCTAAATTATTCGCAAACCATTTGGGAACAACATCCAATATTTGATTGAGGCGTCTCAATGCAAAATCATGCAAATTAATTTAATTTACTTAAAATAATAATGACTGACAAACGTAACTAACAAAGACATTTTTTGTACCATATTATGATACGTGTATCCGATACGAGGTGTATTAAATACGAGGTTTTGTGCGGAATGGATGTACCCGATACGGTATCACAACGGCGTATCACATGATCGCGTATAATAGATAAACTAGCAATCATGATACAC
The DNA here is from genome assembly GCA_029286625.1 of Parnassius orleans. Lineage (NCBI taxonomy): Eukaryota > Metazoa > Arthropoda > Insecta > Lepidoptera > Papilionidae > Parnassius > Parnassius orleans. The sequence continues at coordinate 51,685 of JAGSMP010001174.1, read as the reverse complement.
GTCTGCACCACGTGACTGAGAAAGCATACACCAAGATGATCAAACGTGAACCTGACCTTAAATAAACTTGGTCAGGTTTGAATGCGTTCAAAAGTACCCTTTTTAAAAAGACACTATAAAAACAATATCAGTAAGACCTTTTTAAAATAGAATGGCAATATGCAAAACAATACCAAATCACGTACTTTGTTAAGAACAAGCTTTTCGGAACATAACATCATAGAGATTGGAGCCAAAATCTGATTACAAAAAGTGTGCGAAGAATATCATTCTCAATTTGCTTGGTGCTTAGTTAAACTGACAAGTTTTTTAACATTCCTTTGAGCGTGTCTCAATTTAATAACATACTCAAAACGTGAGAATCAAAAGCTTGCTAAGTTATGCGTATTACATTTTATTATTTAATAAAGGACGAGGTTCTAAATTCGATTGTTTTTGTTTTGTGTTTTACACGACATCTTCGCCAAGATGGGTTTGTGTTAATGATTATTTTAATTATATAGGGTATAACTTAAGAGCAGTCAAATTTAAATTTAAAGAAAAACTTCAATAGGAATAAAAAATTTATTGTATCTTTTTGGTTGACATTTATTAGAACTGTTAGTATGATGTTGTGATATTACTCAGTCCACTCAAAAAGGTCAAATAAATAAAATTCAAAAAAAAGCAAAAACCGACTTCAAATAAACTAACAAGATTAAAATAATATCCATATTGTTAATAGCTTCTGAAGTCGGTACTAAGACATCGAGTATCAAATATTGAAGCCCCGACAAGCAATTAAATTATATGAGGAAATTATTTAATGCTTTATATTTTTTTAAAGTTGTTTACTTTATTTAATACACTGCCCACTTGACATTGTTTTAGAGGAATACAAGTGCTATTGTAGGTATTTGTAACATTTTAAGCGTACTGATATAAATTGTCGACTTGTGCATAGAGTGCAAGGTTAGTTTATTTCGGACTTTTGACCAGTAATATTCTTGGTTCTGTGCATCGTAGTGATCTTTTAATTCTTTGTTGGAGCAGACATATCGTTACTTTTAACCATAAAATATGGATACCACTGAAGCAGAGGCCGCTCTAGTGGTAGCTCTCGTACGTGAAGGGCTAAGTCTGCGAAATCTGGCAAGGAGATTAAATTTGAGTAGATCAGCAGTTGAATCGATCAGCAGTGCGTAGAGTTTATAAACGATACTTAGAGACGGGAGAGTACCACCGGCGACCAGGGTCTGGAAGAGGACGTCTCGCAAACCCGACGGATGACCGTTTTATTGCCTTGACTTCTTTGCGAAATTGGCATCTTTCTTCTGTTGATGTACAGGGTAGACTGAAGGAAACTCGTGGAGTGTCTGTAAGTGAGAATACGGCGAGAAAAAGACTTCGGGGGCAAAACCTCACAAGCCGGCGACGGGACCAAAACTCACTGCATCTCATCGGCAAGCAAGGTTAGAATTTGCTAGGCAACACGTGCAATGGAATCTTGGTCAATGGGAGACAGTTCTCTTCAGCGATGAAAGCCAAGCCGAATGACCCTTGTAGGGCTTTGATGGGTGTCGTAACGTTATGCGAAGACCAGGAGAACGTTATGCTCAGTGTTGCATAAGAGAAACAGTCCGGTTTGGTGGAGGCTCTACAATGTTTTGGGGTGGAATATCTTTAACCGGATGTACTGAGTTGGTTTTCTTTCGCAATTGTGCGGTTAATGCTGAAAGTTACATTACGGACATTTTGCAACCTCATGTGATGCCTTACGCTGGGTATATTGGGAACAATTTTCAACTCATCCATGATAACGCAAGACCGCACGTCGCTAGAATTGTAACTGGGTATCTTCAGGAGGTCGGAATTCCAGTTATGCAGTGGCCAGCTAATAGTCCGGACTTAAACCCCATCAAGCATCTCTGGGACCAGATAAAAAGAAAGGTTAGAGCCCGAAGTCCAGTTCCCGAGACGTTGAATCAACTGGAAGACTCCTTAACAGAAGAATGGGAACAGACACCCCAAGAAGACATAAAAAAGCTGATCCGCTCCCTTAAGCGTATGCAGGCGGTGATAAAAGCAATAGGAGGAAACACTCCATATTAGAGTAAGGTTTACCATTTTTTTAAATGACAAAAAAAGTAAATATCGATCTTCACAGTAAAATCTATATTTTGTAAAATGTTATGGTTTCAATGTCTCATCACATTTGTATGTAAAATATCCCGTTTCACGCGCCGTTTTTTTAGTTTTTTACAACCCTGTAATTGCATTATTACATTATCAAGATTCAAAAATATCCATCGATTGTGGTAAAAACCCATAGGACACTTTTTTGCGAAAAAACGTAGGTGGGTCGATTTTTTTGGAGGCCAGTGTATAATTATTTAAATTTAATATTTCCCTTATAGTGACGACGTAAAAGAAGCTCCATATCTTCTCCTGAGTTTCGTCAGAGGCGAAACAGAAACGGAGGGCAGTAGCATCTTCCTAATAATAACTGAAAATAATTTTTAAAAAACCGCCCGTCATACGTGGGCACAATCGCAAAAACGCCCCTGAGAGGCAATCTACGGGGGAAGTCTATATTCAGAAATGTACTTTTGGTAGGCTCTAATGAATGCATAAATTAATTCGATTCATATGTTTGTAGTCATAGTATGTCCCTCCAAGAGTTTTTTTATACAAATTACGAGTAATTCAACTCGTATTTTGAATAATGTAGATGATGATTATCTTTAACTGTTACCCTTTTTATTCTCATCAGCAACATAACAGTCTACTAAAGTTAAGGCCTCTCCTATATAGGTAGCGTAGAGAATCCTGTAGTTTTATGAAATTCGGAGGCAGGGCTTGAAATGTTCTGAAAGTATTATTTTGGGAACTAGCAAATTTTGATTTGCAGAATGATTGGGTAGGAATACGAGACCTATGTTCAGCGGACTTGTGATGGACTGCAATAGAAACAGAAACAGAAAGAGAAACTTTTTTATTCAATATAGATTATAAATAATACTTATTGAAAGTCACTCTTTTGTCTAATTACCTCTGGTTCCACAAAAACCTCTGTCCTGGGAAGAACCAGCAAGAAACCCAGCGGGACTTTTTTTTAAATAACAGCTTACAATCATGTATGTTACACAATTAACCACACAAAACAAATTAGAAACAGCCTGGCAGCGAACACCTCATTCCCAGGGGTTATTATCATCCATAAATTCCTTAACATTATAATAACCCTTTTATACAAACTATGTTTAATAAAGTTTTGAATTTTGAGCAGGTCGAATTTTGTATATTTTCTGGGATTTTGTTGTAAAGCGTATACATTGCCCCAAGAATGAATTACTGACTCGGTGGAGTCGAGTAACTGGTACTACTAGCTTGTGTTTGTTACTAGTATTTACAGAATGCATCACTTATTTTTATAACTACTTTTATTTTTGTGTACGTACATTACATTTTCATAAATGTATTGAGAGGCCAAAGTTAATATATTAATTTCCTTAAATTTTTGTCTGAGCGACTCTTTAGGTTTTAAATCATAGATTGCTCTTATGGCCCTATTCTGTAAAACAAATATAATTTCAGTGTCAGTTGCGTGTCCCCATAGCAAAATACCATACGACATTATGCTATGAAATAGCTAAAGTAAACAAGTCTAGCTGTTTCCACACTGGTAAGATTTCTAATCTTTTTACAGCATATGCTGTAGAACTAAGTCTGCTTGCTAACTTTGATATATGGGGCTCCATTGAAGCTTCGCGTCTAGTGTTATTCAAGCAAAATGGTGGTATCGACAAGACTCAGTTCCTCCCATTTAAAATTAAATTAGTATTTAATTGTCTGACATTTGGAGTCATTAACTTCATACATTTCGTTTTAATGCTATTTAAATGCAAGTTATTAACATTAAACCAATTTACTAATTTAGATATAGCATTATTTACTTCGTCATATTTTAATAATTGTCGTTTTAATTTGAAAATTAACGAAGTGTCATCAGCAAATAATACTATATTATGGTTATCCCCTACTATGTAAGGTAAGTCATTAATATATACAAGAAACAGAAAGGGGCCGAGAATTGAGCCTTGAGGCACGCCCATTTGTACTATCTACCCGGAAGAGCTCATACTATTAATGACAATTTTTTGAGTTCTGTTACTTAAATATGAAACACTTAATTTAAGAGCATTACTTTTTACACCGTAGTGTTGTAGTTTCCTGATTAATGTTTCATGGTGAACACAATCGAAGGCTTTGGATAGGTCTTCATCCTGTGAATTCTCCCATGCATTGAAAATATATTTAATCAGCTCAACACCAGCATCAGTTGTCGAGCGACCCTTGTGAAACTGAATTGATTTTTATGAAGTAAATTATTAACATTAAAAAATTAACATTTGATCAAGAATAATTTTTCAAAAATTTTACTTAGTGTTGGCAGTACAGAAATGGGTCTAAAATTGGCGGGGTCTAATGTACTACCAGATTTAAATAAAGGTATTACTTTACTATGCTTCATCAAATCAGGAAACACACCATATTCGATACTAGTATTAAAAATAATAGCTAGTTGAGGCGCGATTATATCGATTATAGACGCAATAACTTTAACGGAAAAGTTTTAAAATATTTTACAATATCTTTTGATGATATTTTATGAAATGTAAAATTCTTTGTACACGCATTTACATTTTGTTTAAGCAATGATTCGGCGACGGTAGGAGAAGAATTCAGTGACATAGTGGTTAAGATCGGAATATCCGTAAAATACTTCTCAAAAACCATTGCATCATCCTGATCTGATTCCGTTAATTTGTTGTTAAAACTCAACCGGTAGTTTGAATTGCGAGAGTTGACCTTACCAGTTTCACTATTAATTATACTCCACGTCATTTTAATTTTATTAGAAGCCGTCTTAATTTTGTTGCTCAAATGCAAAGACTTGGCTTTGGAGCACACTCCTTTAAATATTTTTGAATATTTTTAACATATTCCCTAAATTCGACGCCAGGGTTATATGACCTTTCATGGTAAAGTTCATATAACCTTTGTCTGCTCTTATGGACTCCTACTGTCGCCCATTCATTGAAAGCCTTCCGACTGTTCAAGGAGAACGTTTTAGAAGTAATGACAGTGTGTTGAGAGTTAATACTTAATAGTATTCCTATTTTCATATTTCTTATTTCCTGATTCCTATTTGTGACAATTACTGCAGGGAATTTTGTAGTCTGGATCCCCCATGGCACATCCATTTTACTGATATATTTTTGTCGATATCTGTATTAATCAAGACTAATTGGATACATAAAGACCACATGCATATCATAGTATTAATGACAATCGCGTCTTACGCACGCTGTCGAAATGAGCAGGCAATTTGGCTCCGGATCTAATAGCAGTAAACTATCATTTACATCTGCCCTTCCTAAACTAACATAAATACATGTTATTAAGCAACATATGAAATATACAAGATAAGTATTACAAATATAATAAATAAAATTAGTTGAACTGCAAGCATTATAGAGCTTGTGTGTGTGTGCGTGCGTGCGTGCGTGCATGCGTGCGTACGCAAGAATTTGCGCTGGCATTTCTAAACCGAGCGATACATTAAAGATTTTCTATAAAATAAAGAATGAAGGCCAGAGAAGTTTCCACAAAGTTGCTAGAAAACATATAAATATCGCGCCTATTGGCTGGGGATTCATTCGAAGTTCGGACAAAAGGAATATCAAAAGGAAACTCAGCCCTATCCTCAGCTGCCTCCCTGACAAGTCAACAAGCGTTTTTATTAGTCCTGATAACCCTAGGCAATCTACCCACAACATCAAATGGTCTTTCGAGCCAGACAATTAAGAAGAATAAGCAGCGCGGGTTTTCAAGCATTTCTACTGATTTTAAGCTATCGAAGAAAAGAAAAATGCTTGTTACACGGTCGAAGAAAGAAAGCGTAGCTGATGCTTCCGAACAGCGTCGAGGGCCCGCGAATGAAAATTCTAGTAATAAAGTAGGTGCCGCCAGCACCTTGGAGAAGTACTGGGGTCACAACAAGAAGTAAAAGCTTGGCAAAATTCCTACAAGTGAAGAAGAATCTGCAATCACATCGAAAGGCACTGCTGCGAGTATGGAAATCTCAACCACAGAACACACGACGTCTACTACTACGCAAAAAGCTGAAGATTCCGACAACACACTTAAGCCATCGAAGCGCGCCAAGTCACGGCATTGTAATTCGCATCGAAGAAGCTTATTAGAGTTGAAAGCGCAAGAAAAAATTGCCGAATTGAAGCTAGAGGAAATACTATCAAGCCAAGCTAGACAGATAGCACGCCACCGTTGCCGCAGATGAGGAAGCACCTTCTGCGACTGAAGATGAAGAGGAACAGTCAATCCGATTTTAAGAATGGTTGAAGAAACAATACAAGAACCCTTCAAAAGAAGAGAAGAAAGAAGAGAAGTAGCCAGAAAAGAGTAAGCAGAAAGTACGAGGACAGTAAACTCACAAGTAAAAGGATAGTGAGAACCGGGGAAACGATGAAGAATCCCGGCCTGCGCGTCAGCCACAGAACATAGAAATTACCTCACTGGCAGTGGCTTTCACTCAAGCAGTACGAATGAAGAGAAACGCCCTGAAGTATCTACAGGAACTACCTCTACTCAATGGGCAGTGCAACAGCTGGCTCGCATCCCGCGCTACCTACTATGAAACTGAAGCTTTATTCTCGAAGACTGAAAACGTATCAAGATTAAGAAGAAGCGTCAGAGGGGCAGCCATGGAGGCAGTCAGCACTTTTTATCAGCCAACTGGATCCAGAAGCCATCGTAGAAGCCCAGGAATGAAGATTTGGACGTCCCGACGCGCTGGCAATGAACGAAATGCAAAGAATAAAGTGCTAGGAAAACTAAGCGACAACTAGCAAGAATTATGCATAGTAGAAGCCCTGAAGAAAGTTTATTATCTTTATAATCCAGAGTTAGTGAAGATCACCATTGAAAAGTTTATTTCATGGTTTATATTCTGCTATCAGCCTTCATCATCATCATCATTACAGCCCTTCACAAGTCCACCGCTGAACAGAGGCCTCCATAGAATACTATAATAATACATACACAATAGTATTCTATGCGCCTCCCCCAAAGATTGCCACAAAGCACGGCCCTGAGTCACCTGCATCCATCGACTTCCTGCATATCTTACCAGGTCGTCACTCCATCTAGGGGGAGGGATCGCCCTATACTTTGCCTGCCGCTACGAGGCTGCCACTCGAGAACCTTTTTTCCCCATCGGCTGTCGTTTCTTCGAGCTATATTGCTGGCTTATCCGGCCATATAGCCAGCTATCAGCCTTAGGTTCTATAATTTATTTCGGTGATCGGAGAGGCGTGTGGCATATGGGCGTGTTTCCCGTAAAACTCGAGTAGCTGCCACTCAGGATAATGTGAAACAAGAATGTCTGTAACGCACGGTGACAGCCCCGTTCCGAGGAACGCTTTCCACCCTAATATGGTATATCGTAGTTTGTTTCACGTATAATTTCATCACTTAGTTCATTTTCGGTTGTTCGCTGAGGGCTTATCATTCCAAAGTCGCTTAATTTTTTGCCTACCATTGCTATTACTTTATCTTCAATTTCCAAGTGCTTCATTATAAATAAGTTCATTGTATGTCATGTTCGCGTGTGTCTGCTGTAACCTTCGCAAAATATCTTCCGCCATGTACTCTTTATATTTGTCTCACAATTTATGTGCATTAGATAGCCCGCAAGATGATATGAGAGTTGTATAAAGATCCCTAATTTTGGCTGGTGACTGGCACTGCACAGCTTCCTCCATGGTTTCATCCCAGTGATTATCGTTTTCTAAAAGATGCAGAGCTTCACATGCTTCTCTATAAGTTGCGCATTTCTGACCGTTGACAGTTTTAAGATCTTTATATCCTGTAGGACCTGATGCTGGGTTCCGGAAGGAGTGGAAAAACATTACTTATTGCAATATATAATATCATTAATGCTGGCGGGAATCTGATCCGCTTTGCTCAAGTACTGTGTAAATTTACTTTATGGATGTTAAATGAAAATTAACAGCAAACAAAATTCAAACAAAATTAGCGCAACTTTTTAACATCGTCCACTTTCCTTTCGAATCACGGTGAAGTTGTTAAAGATTTTTATTTAACTAAAATGTATACGTTATAATATTTTAAGTTTATTTTTAACTACATTACATATTCCGAAATCACTTTAAAACATTAAATGTTTCCATTCATTCAGTTAGTGATGCTTCTACCATAATGACGTACGCCAAGCATCAGAGCTGTGAGGTATGCCGTTTATGTGGTTATGTTTAAGGTTAATCTTCAGTTGTCTTTTATGTTTAAATTTAGTTCAGACATTTCATAGGTGATAAACATTTTCGTACCTAGATCGCTTGTTCGACCATGTGATATAAATTATTATTTTTGACTATTAAGCTAGAACGTCCCGCTTTATGTAATATGCAATTAATGTGGCAGATGCAGTAATGATTGGCTTAGAAACACGTTAAAAATATTTTTAAGAAGGTATATAGTTTGGCTAATAATGATTCCGTATTCTTTTCTTTCCTCTTCATTGCCATTTATTGCAACTGTCAATGTTGTGTTTATCTTTAACTAGGAATATTTTTTACTATGTATTAAAGTATGTAGTAATCATAATTTCCCTGCGGGTCAAAATCTGTAACGAGGATATGCGTAGAAGAACAAAAGTAACTGACATAACCCAGCGGATTGGCAAAAGGCCAGCCATATAAAAGTGTTGACTCAACGTATCCAAAATATGCTATACGAAGTGTTTAAGTATTTGCTCTTTTATTTAACTTATACAAGGCATATGAAAATTTATATAGTTTACTGCAAACACTATCGACCTGTGCCTTCCAGTTCAGTTAGTTATCAATGATAATTCCTAAAAATTTAATTTCTATCGTTTCATAGATTGGTGATCCTTTATAATTAACATTAAAACTTGATAAACTATCTTGTTGCCAGTTAAATTTCATAATTTTAGTTTTTTCTAAATTTATATTTAAGTTATTTTTTACGAGCCAGTCAATTATAAGAACAATGGAACTGTTAATCTCAATTTCATAGCTTTGGGTATTATTTCCTTCATAAACGAGCGTACAGTCATCCGCAAAAAGGACCATAGATTGTTGTATCACCGATGGAAAAACAGAAGAAATAGGAGTGGACCCAAAACGCTTCCTTGGGGAACGCCGTAGTACACAACTCGGGTGTCGTTCGATAAACCTTTTCTGTCAACTTTATAGGACATATTCTCCTTACTTCAGTAATCTGCGTTCAGTCAGTAAGATATGACTCAAAAAGATCTAATACTGCCCCTCGCAATCCATATTGGTGTAATTTTGTTATTAAGATTTTGTGATCCACAAAGTCAAAATCTTTAGTCATGTCCATATAAAGCGCGGCCACAGGTATTTTCTTGTCTATACATGTCATAATTTTGTTGAGCAGGTCATAAATTGCCGTGTTTACTGTTATTTATTGTTCTATATAGCCTATGTATACTATATAGAACAATAAATAGTTCAAAATAGGTGATACTCCACCATATTACAGTATTCTAGAAAGAATGTGTGTATAATTCAGGTGGTAATAGCGATAATTGCTAGGAAAGTAAAGGACCGCTATCCAAAAACGATTGATAGCATGGCGATACTACAAGCTCTGACTAGCAATGTGATGAACTCTTTTTATAAAACTGAAGCAACAAACGAACTTAGAGTCAACCTAATGGTAAGTGGCTACTGCAGTGCAAGACTACAGATGCTTTGTCCCTCTGAGTTTCTATTTACGCTTCAGACCGATGCAAATAAATATGCAAGAGGGTGGTATCTAGCACGAGGGAAGCCTAAGCAGAGAAGAAAAAAATTTAATTTATTAACCCGTGAGAAGGCGCGCCTAATTTTCTTACACGAGTAGGCGCGCGCGAGCAAATTGCTCACTCTATCATAAATGTTCATATTTTTAGTGTTTCTATATTTATTGGCTTATAATGTATTTAAATAAATAACACAAGGTTTAGTAAGTAAGAAAACAAGTATTTTAATCAAAACTATTAAACATAATAGCAACTTCTAACGCAAATAACAAAACAACCTAGTATTAATTAAATTTTTTGGCAAGTTTCATAAAAATCACAATAAAAACTGTTACATAACAAAAACTAAAAAGTGTTATTCATTCATTAAATCTACACTAATGTGCCTCTCGAAACACACTGAACACATGTATTTTACATGTTCGGTGCAAAGTAATTGCTTGCACGAAGTACATGGTTTTTTTGACCTTCTATTTTTACGTCTAGGACATATTGCACAAAATCCGCTTGGTCCTGGCTCCGCAACAGGCACAGGAGCCGGCACAAATCGCGTCATTAGAAATTTGAGATCTGAGGATATGTTCTCCATGCGAATCCGGCGTGAAATATGGTTTCCCCAGCTCGAGCCACCTCTTTCAAGAATGTTCGTCTCTCAATCAGAGTGTTTGTGTTGGCTTTGTATATTATTTGGGCATTGATCCCAGTTATATTCAAAATGGAAAGAATAAGCGCATTGGCCATCTTGATGTGATTCTGGCAACGGAATAATCCTCTGTCTTTGATCTACAACATCTACGCCTCTTTTGTGGAGTTGTAAATGTAACAATCTCAGGTTTAGCTTCACTTCAGTTTCTTGGTCTATAGCGTCGTCATTGTGAAGTGTTGATAGCATAAGGACAATCTTCTTTGTTTTTTCTTTGGCACATATGATAAGATTATCTTATCTTTACCGAAACCAAAATTGAACTTGGCATTGGCCTATCCTTTGTTGACAAAAAGAAGGCGGAATCTCTTTTTTATTTTTCGCAGTGTTCCCCGCAGTTGTTCTGTAGGTGTTTTCAGTTCATCAAACAACGGTATGGATGTAAAATAATTGTCCATAGTTAGATTTCTTCCCGTGTTCAATATGGGTTGTGCAATTCTCTTCACTACATCAGCAGCGGAGTTACTCAAACTGAATGGCCCTGCGGGTTGTTTCCCGGCGTAAATCTCCAAATTACTTGTGTAGAAGGTTTTGGAATCTACAAGTGCATACATTTTGATGCCGTACTTTGCGGGTTTGTTGGATATATAAACTCTAAATTTACAGCGGCCTCTGAATGATTCCAATATTTCATCCACAGTGCAGTATTCCCCGGGTGTGTAATTTTGATTACAATGAGCAACAAAGCTTTCAAAAATTTCTCAGTTGGTGCCAGGTGGTCGGTTTCCTTTCTGTTATCACAGTATTTATGTCATCGAATCGCAAAACCCGTAACAAAAATAAAATCTTTTATTGACATGGTTGCTCTAAAAAATCACATGCTGTTCCATCATCTAGCCACATTTCTTTTACATTTAAATGACAGATCTTTTCAAGCCCGCCATGTACAAAACTCCGATCAATGTTTTATTTCAACTGCATCTGTAAGTTTGCAATCCCGTTCACGTGAAAACTTTTCTTGTAGTTTAGTTATGTACATTCGTGTACAGGACTATTTTGTCTATCATGGTATCATCCACAAACAATGAGAAACATTGTAAAGGTTCTTTAGCATTCTTAGCTACATTTTTACTCCTGGCAGGTGGATAACTATGTTATAACTCCTAGTACGTACGTTACGTAAAGGCTTGTGGATAAGCCATTTTGTGGAACGATCTTTGCCAATATAGTATGGGATCCTACCTCTTTGTTGTTGAGTCGCGGAGTAGAAATATCAGCATCGTTTTCATCCAACGATTGCTCCGTATCAGTTTCGTGAGGACTACGGACAGAACTATCGCTTTCTATGGTGTCAACACGATATTGTTCCCCATTTTCAAGATCTGCATCAATTCATCATCAGAATCCTCTTCCAACCACGAACGAATTTGTGCTTGCATTCGATCGTCCATTTTGTATCTGTAGTGTAGCTAGAAGAAAATAAAAATAATAACATTATTACTAAAGAGTTTTTACATGATAATCAACTAATATAAATCAAACAAATAATTATAATAATTTAATAATAAGAAATAATATGGCAGAAATAACAATCTAACTTTTTTAAACCAAAAAAATAAATACTTACACGGATGGGCGCGTGATGAGCAAATTGCCGCACCGACGCACAAATTGGTACACGACCTCCACAAACGCCTTGCTGCGCGGTCGCAACGCCACTGAGCGGATCGAGAATTGCGTCAGGGGAGAGGGGGTGAATATTTAGGAAGGTACTTAAGTGCTTGAATTGGTGTGGCAAGGGAAAGACAAAAAAAAATTGAATTAAATTTTTGTGTGAGCAAATTGCTCATAGCGCGCCTTCTCACGGGTTAAATATCAAACTAAATAATACACACATTTATTTTAAAATTTCATCTCAACTATTGGTCACTTTTCATTCATGTAAATAAGATTTAAAATTTTGATGCAAATATTAACAATGTCAAATAAGTAAATAGAAATAATACATTTTGATAAAATAATTAAAATTTATAATTTATCATTAAAATGTTCATTTAAATTATAATAACCTTTTACTAATACACGAATGCCACCGGCTTTAATAAAATATATGTTAATTGCACAGTATAAACTTACAATGGATCAAAAGCCACAGTGATTACCGAGGCAACGGAACGCGGCGGAATAACTAACCAAAGGAGGATTAGCACTAGGTATTATTGGACCATAGCACGCTCAACTTAGCACAAGCCATTAAGTTTGCAGACAAGCTCTGACTGCAATATATGGTCGCTTCTAAAAATGGCTAATACGACTGAGTAATTTCCAGATTTGGAAAGTAACATAGATAGAAATATATTTTTTATTCAATATAGGTTATAAATAATGCTTATTAAAAGTCATTCTTATGTTTAATTTACCACTGGTACGGAATATACCTCTGTCCTGGGAAGAATCTTCAAGAAACCCACTGCGATTTTAAACTTACCTTGCCAATGCAGCTATGTAACTCGTCTTTGTGTATTAAGATATAAACTATACTATAATAATCATCGCCAGTACATTAATAATAACGTTGTATCCCGCGAAAAGTTTAGTGTGAACAAAGCCGGCGCTAGATCATTTATTTATTTATTTATTATATACTTTTATTGCACAAAATATTAACATAACAAACTTAAATTTAGAAATTAATGTACAGCTATCTCTTCCAGGAAAACCTTGGTGAAGGAGGTTCATTTAAATGTATAGAAGTGTGCATAAATAGTAGATAAATAAGTAAATTTTAATAGTATAAGCTATATATAGTATATGAGGCAATGCAATAATCAAATACATAATATTATGTACAGGGCTATTTTTCAAAGAATAGCCAAATTTTAAAATTAAGTTCGAATATATAAATAATGATATACCTCTATTGCAGTTTTTGAAAATAAGAGTAAACAAGGCTTCTACTTTTATTTGAAATTATCCCAAATTAAATATGATTTATGTATAAATAACATGTACACACAAGCGCTTTCTGTATGCGATTCAATTCAATGTTTTTGTAGACCGATCAACCTTACGAATGTGTGTGTGCGTAGTAAAATAGCAGGTTAGATATTTATGAAGGACAATCAGTTAAAATAATGCATTACCACGCATTTTGAATTTAAAAGATAAAATAGGCATAATGATTGAGATTTTTTGTTCAATTTTTCACTATTTCTCTGTTTTTATTACTATCTTTCTAATCTCTTCTGCAAATTGGCCGATTATTGCAAAATAACTCCTGTATATATATATATATAAATATATAAATACATATTTACATACACACATACACACACACACGCACACACACACACACACACAGACATATATATATATATATATATATTATATATATATATATATATATATATATATATATATATATATATATATATATATATAGATGAAACGCTCCCGAAAACGAAGACAGATGATAGTACTAAAGATACCTATGATGATGAGTCACAAAGAAATTGATCACGAGGAAAAAAAAATCATCTTTTCACAACGTTTTATTAACTTTATTCACGCTCCATCATGTTATTACAGTTAATTGAAACGATACTTCACTAAAAATATCATGAAAATACTGAAATATAAAACCAGCAGTGAAACTTAAAAAAGAAAATCAGCTGACAATAGGGTCAATATCCTCGCGGGCGCAGAACTCTTACCTAGATCGGTACGAAACAATGCATTAGGTATACTACTCACTCTACCCTTCCCTTTCAGACACACGCTGCCTCGTGTCGCCTCGCGCTGTGGAATTTACACATGCTTCAAGGATACATTAATAATTTTAGTTTTTGAGACAGTTCCGTGTTGACTATCACAAGCGATAGTTCAATTGTTTTGTTATTAAATTATTGTCGTTATTACTTGTTATTTATTAATTAATGATATTGTTCTTGTTGTTACGTTTTGTGTTTTTTGTTTTGTTTTAATAATGCCTAACGCGTAGGTACGTTTATAGTGCTCGTGAATACGGCAACATGTTAATGTGCCTTGGAGAATCTCATAAACGTACAATTAGGTACGTTTATTAATTTCAATATAATTTTTGTAGTAAAGAACTGCTTGTTGCGTCAATTGATTGTGTAATTGTATTAAAAATGACAACCATAACTTCTACATTCCATATGAAGACTAGTCGTAGAGATAACTCAAGTGCTCAGTGCTTCAAAGACTTTACGAATGCCTCGTGCGCATTTGTTTTGGCGGGATTGATTATTAATTTTAGTTTTTGAGACAGTTCCGTGTTGACTGTTGACTATCACGTGCGCGTGGGCGACAGTTCAATCGTTTTGTTGATTACATTCTTGTTGTTATTACTTGTTGTTATATTTTGTTATTCTTGTTTTCTTTTAATAATGCCGAACGCTCAGGTACGTTTATAGTGCTAGTGAATACGGCAACATGTTAATGTGACTTGGAGAATCTCATAAGGCCTCTTAGGTTTTAGATCGGTAAGCTGTTTCGTACCTATTTTTTTTAAATAACTTAGTACTGAACTCGTCTGAATAGGTACATAACTGAATACATCAGAATAATAAATGGATAAAAAAGCATGACTCTAACCTTTTTAACATTCCATTTAAATATTTTTTTTTTATTAGCGGGGAATCGAACCAGGAATTTGGTTTATTTAACTTGTGAATATAGTGGCTTGGTGGAGACAAGCACAGTGGCAAAATAATAGGTTAAGTAGATAAGTTAGGTATTTAGACAAGTTTTGTAAATTATTAGGTATTGTAGTACCATCGCTAGCTGCGGGCTGCGCGAATTTGGCGTCCGCGCGTTCATTGACCCCCTCAGCTGATTGTGATTCCACTGCTGGTTTTATGTTTAAGTATTTTCATGTTTTTTTTAATGAAATTATCGTTTCATTTAGCTGTACTAACATGATGGAGCGTAAATAAAGCTAATAAAACGTTGTGAAAAGATGATTTTTTTTCTTCGGGATCGAATTTCTTTGTGACCCATTATCAAAAGTATCCTTAGTACTATCGTCTGTCTTCGTTTTCGGGAGCGTTTCACAAACACCCGGCATATAATATATATATGTACACATATAGATACACACACACACACATATATATATATATATATATATATATATATATATATATTTATGCATATACATATTTATAAATATTTTGTAATACATTTATAGCTAAGTCTTTCTCAAAGTGGGCTATCACGCCCCTGTGGCTGGAGATCCTAGGGGCGTTAAGGCCCAGAAAAAATGGGGGCGTTGTTGGTTTAGTGATAGTTGATTTAATTTCATTTATATACTTTATATTTTAAAATTTACTAAAATTAAAACCTACCTACTACTAAATATCGAATAATTAGTTTATATTTCTGCCATGTATGTTGGTATATAAACTAGAAATACTTAACATACATTAGGATAGCCCGTACTGCGTACGCAAGCAAGTTGTAACAAGTTTTTGTTAAATAACGCTATTGGTGCAATCCGGTAGCAATCGGCTGGTTGATCGATATCTGTCTTAACATGCTCAGTACGATTGAGCGTCGAAAGAGATAAACGAGTTTGTGCGTGTTTGTCTTATTCCTGTCGGTGCGTGCTGTATTTAAATCCTATATAAAAGCTCGTGATAATTTTTATATTTTCATTAGTGATTTCGCACGCAATCTTTAAACAAGTATTTAAGTTCAACAATTTATTTACATATTTTTAAAAACAAAGCCATGTCGGAAGCAAAAAAGAAGAGACGGCAATGTAGTGCAGAATATATTAAATATGGATTCATAGAAAATTCGACAAATCCATCTTTGCCTTTGTGCCTTCTTTGTTCAAAAAATTTTTTCAAATGAAGCGATGAAGCCTTCAAGACTTCAAGATCATTTGAATAAAATGCATCCAGATAAGAAGGACAAAAATGTAGCCTATTTTCAAGACCTGGAAAAGAAGCATAATGCTCAGCCAAGTGTATCAAAACTTTTTTCGGTGTCTGTTAAGCAAGACGATGACGGACTTCGAGCTTCATACAATATATCTTTGTTAATTGCTCAAACAGGTAAATAACACAACATAGGAGAAACGTTAATTTTGCCGGCAATAAAAGAAGTAATAGTTACTGTGCTCCATAAACCGGCGGCAGACATAATTCAAAAAATTAATAAATTATGTCTGCCGCCCTATACCGCTAAAATTATGTCTATACACATTTTTACGTTATAGAGTCATGCTGCAGCTATATTAATAGTATAGTTGTAGTACGAATGGGTCGGTTCGACCGGGGAAAGACCAATCTCTCACAGAATACCAGCGTAAAATAGCAGCTTTAATGCTGCTGTGTTTCGTATGGGGAGTGTAGAGAACCGGAGACCCTTTTTACTGTAAAAGAGAAATTCTATCTTAGTCCTCACGGCTGACAACGCATCTGCATTTAAATTCGCAAACGAAGCAGCAACCACTTACCATCAGGTGGACTGTGTGCTTGTTTGTCACCCTTATTCTATAAAAGAAAAAAAAAAGAAAAATATTTAACCATTTTTTTGAAAGACTAAATGCACCACAGCTTTCTTAATTGTTAAAGGAAGTGAGTTCCATAATTCATTGTGACTGCAGCACCTGAAACATGCTGCAGATCAGCACAATTCTACACACTTCAACTCCCCTTTCCCTCACACTTTTCTACCGACTTCAACAGGAGGAGGTATTCAATTCGACTGTATGTTTAAAAAAAATTTTATGTGTGTAACCTCATAACTTTTTACTGGTTGAACCGATTTCGATAATTCATTTTTTGTTCGAAAGCTGATGCCTCACATGTGGTCCCATATAAATTTGATTAAGATCTGACTAATAGTTTTTATATGTAATTCTTAATATTTTACATTGAAGTCGGTTGTACAACATTTTTAATTTTAAATTATCTTGTTGCCTGAATTAGGGTTTTTACAGTATCGAGAATATATTCAATCCTTTTTACCCCTCACTCTGCGCTATATAGTAATATAGTCCACTATTTATTTTTAATAACCGCACCGCATACCCATCATTTTGGTCAATTGGAACTTTTCGTCGCTTTTGATATTAGTGGTAGTATTTTCGAATGTGTTATTAAAAAAAAAGAAAATTAATCAAATGAAGTATTCTCAGACTGCAAACAGAGAGATCCTTGACTTAAAGCACACTTGAAACTTCCTGAGCGTGCTTCAATGTACCTTTCAGTAGCATTTAGCACAACATGTGTTAAGAAAGGGACAACTCCTATATTTGGTGTATTATCTAAGTATTATAAAAAGAGTTAAATAATGATAACTTTATTAAGACTCTCCTAGCAGATTGTGACATACGTTTAATCAAAATATTAAAAACAACAAGTGGATACATTTCCTTAAATACGAATAAATACTTAACACACTTGAGAGTATGTCCAACTAGTTTAACTATTTCTATAATAGAACAAAATGGACAGTATTTTTCCAATTAGTTCTACTGCTCAGTTTACCGTATCTATAGTGACGGTGTCAAAATATCCAATACCCCATATCGTCTCTTGGGTATCGTAAGACAGTGGGAAACAAACCAGGAGATGGGCAGCAGCGTCTTACTAATATCAACAAAAAATTAGCAATTTGGAATTCCTATAGTCACCTCTTACGAAATCCAAGTGGTGGATTCCCTTACGCCGCCAGCACACGGCATGTCAAAAAGATCCCCTGGAAATTAAGTGATCGCTATCATGCTGGTTCTGTCATATATTCTTAAAATTATTATTGTATAAAATTATTGTGAAATTTTATGTCTAACTAGCGATCCGCCCCGGCTTCTCACGGGTGATTTCTGGTACTTGACAACAACGCCACCTAACGGGTCCAATTGCGAATCGTTTAGATCATCCAAGGACCCACTCAAACACACACAAAAATTTCATCAAATCGGTCCAGCCATTTTAGAGTTTTTGCGAGACTAACGGACAGCAATTGATTTTTATACAATTATAGAGATAAAATAATCACGTTTGATTTTTCCGTTCTTCCCAGGACGGAGGTATTTTCCGAACCAATGGGAAATGAAAAAATGGCTTTCAATAATATTAATTATGTAATAACCTATATTGAATAAATAATATTCAATTGCATTCATTAATAAGCCTATACTTATAAAAAAATACAATGGTGCTTTTATACCACCATAACTGAATGCACAATAACTTTTATATTGTTCTAGCTGGTACCCGATGCGTTGCTGCCGCAGTAGGAACGATTGTGGAAATATCGTTTTAAATTTGTTATATTGTTTAATTAGGAATGATAATAAATTCATGAAGTTGAATGATACTTTCAAATAAATTTATCAGTACGATACGCGCGCCACCTCCTGTAATTTAATTGTACTATGCCTATAACCTTCTCGCAAGTGCAAGCAATAAGTTGACAAAGTTTTACCGCAATCTGATGAACGGTATGTCAGCGTTAAAATACGCAATACGAATAAGATGTTCAACACAATTGAAATACTTATTATTAAATAATATTACTGTTTGTTTAGTAGTTGTTTATTTCAAACCAATGGTGAATTAAACTTAAAATTACTTTCAATAAGTTTTTTTATAATGTAAATTATATATAAAAATATATTTGTTTTTATTTGATTGGATTTTTTATTTCGAACTAACAGTCCACCTGATGGTTAGTGGCTATTGCAGTACATGGAAACCTGCAGCCAACTTTAAACAAAGAAGGCGACAGTTGCGTTGTCACTGAGTACTGAGATGGAATGCTTCACAGCCTGTAACTATACTGGCCTCTATATTATACCATTCAGACCGGAACACAGCAATTCAAGAACTGCTATTTGGTGTCTGAAATAGTTAAGAGGGGTGGGATCTACCCAGATGTATTCCTTGGCAAAAAATAAGTCCACCTAGTACGTTTTTTTAAATGCGTGTATAATCCTAGATAAGTAGCAGCAGTGCTATACCTTAATTAAATATTATTTAGCATTTAGTTCGCAGGTACGACCATTTAATTGCTAAGCTTTGTTACGATACTGTTTCCGTAGGGACGTTGATAAGAACTGGTCTATAATAACAGCTGTAATTACTGCTTATCTGTACTGGCAATGTATTGTATATTTTTATTGTTCAATAAATGCAGTCACGATAATATGAATTAAATTAACCGATTAAAGCAAAATAGTAGATAACACTGTTCATTTAAAATCAATATGATTTTTATCTGTGATTCTTTATAAGCCCTTAGCTATCATGGGTCCCTTTCTTTTATAAAGTCTTTATCATTAATATTCTTCACAAGTCCATTGCTGAACATAGGCTTCCACAAAGGAATGCCACAAAGCATCATCCATCTACCGAATTTCCGCATCTCTTCACTCCATCCAGTGGGAGTCCGTCCTATACTTTGCTTACCGGTAATAGGCTGCTACGAGAAAATATTTTTTCCCCATCGGCTGTATGTTCTTCGAGCTATATAAAATAACCATGCATGTTTCATCGCGTAAAAAGTTGTTAATAATTTAGATAACACTTCAGTAACATTTATATATTTAGATATGAGTAAAGCGGTAAAGCGTCCGTTACCGTTACAGCCTATTAATGTCCACTGCAGAACATAAGCCTACCCCATAGATTGCCTTATAGGGGGGGGGGGGATATTTGCCATAGTTGCTACGCTTGGCAAGCGGGTTGACAACCGCAGTTTCTTATTCTTAGTCGTTATTAGGATGAAGATGCTGCCCATCTCATGATTTGTTGCCCTCTGTCGCCTCTTACGACACCCACGGGATGATAGGGGGTAGTGGATTATATACGTGTTTGATTTCGTTACATACAAATTTCTAATTAAAGAACTCGACAATTTAAGCATTCGCGGAATTAGGAATTGATTATTTTAAACCTAAATTACGCATTAATAAATCCTATACAGTCGAAGGGTTGATTGTATTCAGCACACTTGGTAGGCAGGTTGGCAGGCTCAGTAACAGATGTATTATAATTTTGATGCTGCCTTACGCCTGTCGGGGTCAAAGTCAATGTCAGAATCGCATTTATTAAGTTAGGCTTGTTCAAAACTTTTATGAACGACAAAATGTAAGCCTGTTCGCAAAAGAAAATTCTCAGAAAAGAATCGGCAAGTGACTCTGGGGATTTATTATTTAAAGTCGAAATGGCATTTTACATCTCACATATGAATGTACGAAAAACCCCAAGACGCGAAACAAGTACTTAGAATTTCAACACACTATTGTATGTCTACTTTAACCGATTGCAAAAAAAGGAAGAGGTTCTCATTTCGACTGAATTTTCTTTTTTTTTGTATGTATGTTACGTGATATCTTCGACAATTGTGAACATATTTTGATGAATGCCTTTTATATTAAATAGGTTTTTCTTCATGAGAGGTTAGGTTATCCATATAAATTTGAAGTAAAACTCCACACAGAATAAGTGTATGGTATGTCCTACAAATTATTGTTCCGGGTTGTTTCTTCCCAGCAAATAATTGCTCGGGGATGGTTGACCATGTGCAATTTATAAATGTACTCCTCCACGATACAGGAGAAAATGTTAGTGTCTGTTACGTTCAAAGAAATCTAATAAACCAAAGGGAGGAAAGAGCTGATAATGCGCTGAGAGATACACGTATCGTGTGAATTAAAAGAAAAGATACGAGAATCGGAGGAAGCATTCTTCTTCCTATCTTAGTATCGTATCTAAGTACATATTACTTTAATGTATAAGTAATGTGTCATATGTAAGTACTAGAAGAGACGCCCAAACTTTCTGCAAAAACGCGTTAGAGCCTACGGGCTCAAACTACAAACTTACTTAATCTGTGAATTAAAAATGTACTTTGTGCCTCACCACCCGCACTGTCGCACAGATTTTGTTCACTTTGTCTGTTCTAACACAGAATAAATAATAGTACTACGTGCTTCAATACAGCGTTCACATATAAAAAACATTATGCCGATAGGCTAACACGATACGATATGGTTAAGTATTCGTTTTTGACACGATAGGGCTAGTGATACGATATGGTCAAAATATATTCGAAACTATAAGCCTGATCAAGATGCCTTAAGATGATCAAATTTGGACCCAGCTTAACTTATCTGCAACAGTATCGATAAAATGAAATGTGTTGCCTTAGTAATGAGACCTGTACCAGATTTAGTTTATGAATTTAATATTTTTATAAAATCAGTAATTCTATATTGAATACATTTTTAAATACGTTAACAAATTTTGAGATATTTTTATTGTATAATAAATATAATAAGCATGTATACAAGTGGCCCTTGACAGACCTTTGAGGATTTAATATTAAAACAATAAGTATTCGCTACTGTAACTGAATAACAAATTTGACAATAACTTTGAAATATTAATTATAATTCTCAGATGTTACCGTTGACAATTGAAGAATTCTTGTTTATTTCCACAATAGACTTTTGAATATAATTTCCTTTCTGCGTAAATTTTAATATGATCACAATAATTATAATAACATTCTAAAGGTGGAGAAAATTTTAACAGCTTTAAACGTAAACAGAAGTTTTTATTTTAATGAAAGCTCAATATTAATTGAATTATTATTGTTCATTTAATTTTTATTAAGTTTGATTTCGATTTTCAATGTCGCTTTAAGATTACTGTACGTAAGTAAAATCTACATTTAAGGCTGTTATTTTTTTATATAAATCTGAAGTGACAAGCAAATTTACAGTCCTTACCTGATGGTAAGTGGCTACTGCGGTCCTTGGTCACCTAGAGATAACTTTATACAAAGAAGACTACAGAAGACTTCAGAAGACAACAGATGTGTTGTCAACCTTAAGGACCTAGATGGAATACTTTACATCTTGTAATTACGAGTATATTATCTCTAATTATTTAAGTATATTTATTATCTGTAATTATTTGACGGCTCTGTGGCTCCGTCGCTTAGCAATGAGTTGCAGCGCTAAGGGCCGCGGCGCGGGTTCGTATCCTACACGGAACAAGTATTTGTATTACCTACAAATAATTGTTCCTGGTCTGGAGGTTTCATCACCATCATCATTACAGCACTTCACAAGTCCACTGCTGAACATAGGCCTCCTCCAAGGAATGCCACAAAGCACGGTCCCGAACCACCTGCATCCATTGACTTCCTGCATATCTTACCAGGTTGTCACTCCATCTAGTGGGGTGACGCCCTACACTTCGCCTGCCGTTCGTCTGGATGTTTGTTCTTGTGACTACGATACAGGAGAAAACCCTGGTGGAAAAAAAATTATACCGTCCCTCTATCTCTATACCCTACAGACCGGAACACAGCAGTGCCAACACTATAAACCAGAACCCAAATGGACTCCTAGACAGAAAACGAGTCCTCTCCCCTAGTAAACTACCGATAGCTTATCTCATGGTAAACACATAAACGTTTACACGATACTTGGCGCTCGTAAAATCTAGTATTTGCAGGAGAATTTCCTTTCTATTTTACTTATCTTTGCAGGGGAAGTAAGAAGAACTTTTGTTCAAAGTACTCTATAAACATATTTTATGTGTAAAGACAAGCTCTCATCGCCCCCATTCAAAATTATAGAATTCTTTTTTTAGCTTCTTAGTTACAATTGAGATGCAGCCTTCTGCGCGAGTAGGCAGGTCAAGGCCAGTCACTAACTGGACATAGTTTCATTGTCAGTAAAAGTATTTAATATCATTGTCATGGGGTTTGAATTGTGTAGCAAATACTTTTACCTTTACTTTAATTATTTCTGCGTGCTCTCATGTCTTATATGTCTAATATAGCAGCTTTTGTTTAGTGTTAATCCAATCCTCAAGTTGGCTAATTGTTCTGGTTCACTACTGAGCGTAGTGGTGTTCTTGTTTCTGTTTATTGGATAATCCATGAAAAAATATTGGTTTGCCATATGGGGATGACGATCTCAGATAATTAACGTCAGTATTCAGTTTTCCGGAGTGTCCATTACCGAACGCCTACAATATTTCTTTAAATAACAGCAGTTCTTAAGACATCTGTCATCGACTGATTCCACCACAAGATTTATGTTCATTAAAATTGAAGGCTAGCCGTGTAGTGGTGGTGAAAGAATATCTACTACGAGGCGACTGCATTTTCCTGATAAGAACTCAAAAGTATAAAAACTGCGGTTGTCAACCCACCGGCCAATCATGGCAACTATGGCAGAATCCTCTTATGATAAAATCTATGGGGAGAGGCCTATATTCAGCTGTGGACTTTATAGGCTGTACTGCATGGATGGATAAATGAAAAATGTAAGTTGGAAGATGGACGTCTCACTAACTAAACAAGGATAACACGTTGTGCCTGCGGTGCCAATCACTTTGCTACGTACTTATAAGATCTGTGTAAATAACACAGCATTTATTTATTTATTTATTTAAACTTTATTGAACCTTACATATTAAGTACAGGAACAAACGGCAGACTTAATGCTAAAAGCCTTCTCTGCCAGTCAACCTTAGGGCAGTGATAGAACTACGAAGGCGGTTTCAAAGAAATATACATACACACATACATATACATATTATACATACATATACATATATACATACATATACACACATACATACATACACATATAAGTGCTTTGGGGTAAATCCGACATATTTTGCAATTAGTTGATACGATGAATATTTAATATTTATTTTTAAAAAATCTATCCAAGTTTACAACCAACTCATGTCACTTTTATTTATTGAAATGCATATCCTAATTATTTTGTTATTCATCTTAATAAAATGTCTTTGTGTTGCGTAAATACGATCATTTTAATTTTGACATATGTTTCTTCTGGATAAGGTATAATTCCGATATAACGCGGGGTAATTCCGAAAATTCGGTAAAGTGTTCCTTTTTGACTTTCGACAGAAGCTTTGGATTTAGTTTTCGTTCGTCTATACCCCTCTACAAAAAGCATTGATACATACTTGATGTTTCTAATTGAACTATATTTTGCTCACTTGAATTTTCGGAATTAACCCACATAAAGTCCAGTGGTTCTAAACATTTAAGGCACCGCCACGGCGGCACACCTTGCGTTTCCGTGGTTGGACAGTTATTAGGCTAGTTAAAGAGGTTTCTTCAACAGTTTCTTTACAGGTAAGCGAGAATAAAAAAAAAAAATTTTATTTTTTTTTACATGTTTTTAATGCTTCAAAAGTATCCCAATTCGGAATTTTTCAAACCTTTAAAAACTCATAACTCCGAAAATATTAACTTTATCGTAAAAAGTCATAGGACCTTTTTTATTTATACTTTGTCAAGAAATATAAAAAAATATCGTTTATACTTTATTCCTTTTCTTTATGCATTTTTAATGGGTTAAAATATCCGAAATTGGAATTTTTAAACCTTTGACAATTCATAACTCCGAAGATATTAACTTTATTATAAAAAGTCATGGAACCTTTTTTTATTTGTATTTTATCAAAGTTATGTTTAAAAATAACAATTCCTTGCAATTGAAAAAAAAATCGGTTGAAACAATATGGCACCGAGTTGCCCCATGGAAACATGCATTTATATCATCAGTAGGACAATTTGAAGAGAATCGCATAAAAAAATTGAGGTGGAATAGTTTTCGGTACTCATGCGCCGATTCCTCCTGTACTATGTCTATACATTTGGCATAGCGATAGGTACGCCTTATCCACTCCGGTTGGTTAAATTCTCGAAGGTGTTAAACTTATCCAAAATAACAATTTCAGCATAAATTGAAAGATTGACAGCCACTGGAAACTACTATGGAAGAGTAGTTCGGTAGTCCATTAATTCGTAATTAACCCTTATGGGTATTTCCGAAAAAAACACAAAAACAATAGCTGGCTAATCCTAACCTATAAAACAAAGCTTTAAAAACGATTATCTATTATAAAATCAAACAATCTTTAAGATTACTTAGCAAGTTCCTAAGATAATGAACGCGGGGTAGTTCCGAAAAACCGAAAAGAGTTGAAAAAAGCTGTTTAAACCGAAAAGTTAAATTTGCACGCGCTCTATTGATACTAGCTACCTGACATGACTAAAGCGAGGGAGACAAATAGGATGTCGTCTAGAATAATGTTACCAGAGCAAAAAATATTGCCTAGTTAAGTCGTAGTTTGTAAATATCGCAATTCCCCCATTTTCGTAATAACCCCAAAGCACTATACATCAATTTACATAAATATATAAATTTATATATTATAAGAAAATATAATATAATACAAGATACATAAAGATACGTTATATACTGATGAAACTAATATACAGAGATTACAGCTATAATGATGACGGAACTTAGCAGTTGTAAAGCAATTTTAGAAAATGATCTCGAACATTCTTCTTAAATGTTTGTTTGCAGGTAGGTTGTCTTAACCTTTCAGGCAGTTCATTTCATAGGCGCGCGGTTTGGACAGCAAACGATGAAGATATGAAACTCGAACGGTGAAGGGGTATAAAGAGAGCAAGAGTCTCCGATGAACGAAGCTGTCTGTCATGAGTGTCGCGCAGGAACTAAAACTTATGTTTCAGATATTTTGGATAGTGGATATCGAATAAAATAGAAAAAACTGTGTTAAGTATCCTAATGTGTCTTCGCTGACGAATTGGAAGCCATTTAAGCTGATTGCAGAATGAGGATACATGATCAAACTTGCGAAGACGAAAAATAAAACGGGTATAGTTATTGATGAAACGATCCAGCTTACACAAAAACTCCCTTCTAAACTTCCTTGGATCACACAAAAATCTCACTGATGGCAGCACTTTTCTTATTAAAAAAGGTTATGAAAATAAAAAAAATATAAAAAAATGTTGTACGTTACGTTAGTTGACTGTTGGTAAGTGTAGTTAGCTTAATGCATAGTTGACAAGAAACAAATGTGTTTTAAATATTATCACATAATTGCATAAAAATTGCCATGCGGTGGCGGTATGAGAGAATTCATCACTCCATTTCGTTTCATTGGTGTAAGAGACGTTTATGAGAAATGCTAAAAATATATTATGGCTTCTGATAAACGGTGGTATAGCTATCTCTTTTTAGACATAACGCCAGACATAAAATACCCAAACCGGTAATGGGAAGCAGCATCGAATCAGCGAGACATTTAGTACGTACTACGATTGTGAAACTGTATGATAAACGTGACAAATATCACGATTATTCCTCCTTAAAAAGGGAGGCCCATGTTCAGCAGTGGACTTTTACGGGATGACCAAAAAGGAACAGATATATATATATATATAGATAGATAAGGTATTTATTTTGATATTACAGACCAGCACTTCAATTTTATTTCTATTAGTTTTTTTAAATACTGTTTTATTTACACAATTTTACTGATATAAAATTCTAAGAACCATTTATTTCACTCTAGAATTTTCTAACAGAACAATACTCAAAGCTACAATATTCAAAGATAAACATCAGCTACAACAAATTTTCATTTGCGATATAAAATTTATTCGAATTTCACATCGTATCTTGTTTCAAAAAGGGTCCTTTGTGAGTTGTTCAGTTAGTGTAAATAAATTGCTACAAAAATATCTACGATAACCTAATGGAAATTCGCTTTTTTAAAGCAATACTCGCTGTAAAATTGGTAATTTAAGCAACCATCTGATTAGTACGATTGTTGCTATTACAATAAAGGAATTGATGGATAATAACAACCCCTGAGAATGGTGATCGCTACCAAGCTATTTTTAATTTGTTTGCCGTTTAATATCACCTATTTTTAGTTTTACGCAAATGTCGTAAGATGAATTGTTTTTATGTCTTTTTTTTTGGATATCCGGTAATTTTGCATATCAGTTATATTTTACAAATACTTTCGAGGATAGCTTCTATTCTATTTACACAAAACACCATATAATTTTCCAGACGGTAGAAAAAGTAACACAGTATATTGAATAAAAAAAATCTATTCCCATTTCACCCCATTTTGTCCCGTGGGTGTCGTAAAAGATAACTATGGGTAGATAACGATATAATCATTTTTTAAGCTTTACGCCAGGCGTTAAACTCACAGACCAAACAGCAGACAAAGATGCAAAACGTCTGGTAATGCGTTTTCCTAACCACCTGCCAAGCGTGACGGTTTAGGTAAATCCTCTCTATAATGAAAAAGGCCCACGTTCAACAGTAGACTTTTACTGCCTGATGAAGAAGCAGTTACACTATAATAGAGTGAAAAACAAACTCAAACTAAATATCTACTGCAGCCCATTGATACCTGCAATTAATTGCAAACTAAGAAAGTACGCTAGCAACCCGAGTTCGATCCCCGCCGGCACCAATGAAATTGTTCATCGCAATCTTAAGTGCTGATTTACCACGTGCTTGGTGGTGAAGGAAAACGTCAAGAGGAAACGTGCATGTCTGAGAAATAAGAATTAAAAATATTTCGAAGACATGTGAAGTTCGACAGCACGCATTGGGGCAGCGCGGCGGACATTTCCTTCCTTGGCCTAAAATCCTCTCAGAAAAGAGAGGAGGCCTGTGCCCAACAGTGGAACGTATATAGGCTGTAACTTTAACTTTAAAGAAAGTAAGAAAGGTTTTTGAGTGGTAGCTTTAAACGGATAAGCGAAGTGTAGAGCGGGCCCTCATTAGATGAAGTGACGACCTGGTAGGTCGTACTGGAAGACGATGGATGCTGGTAGCTCAGGAACGTCTTTTGTGGCATTACTTTGGACTTATGAAGGACTGTATTGATGATGATTATGAAGAAGGCACAGAACGCGATGTTACCTTTGGAAACTTAGCCTTAATTAGGCTCTTCGTATTCTTCAAACCTAAATACATCGTTATATTTTCCTTCCAAAGAAAGTTAAGTAATTAATTCTTCTGATAGCGCGACGAACACATAATTCATAACTCTACTTTTGTCTAGACTGTTGTTACTTGTAAACGACAACAGAGGATACAAATAGTCCCTCACACCGATTTTTGGTCATAGCGGCCAGTCTCAACGAACCATCTGCGGAAGATAGGATTATAGTGAACGAGTGTGTGCGCAAGTACAGGTGCACTCTCTTTTCCATCACTGTCAGTTCGATAGAACAGCAATCTGACACGACCGGAGAAAAATCAGGCGCAAGACCAACTGCTTTACGTATGTGGCGGGTGGAAGGAAAAGGGGAGATCTCCCGCCGGGCAAGGTGATCGGCCCGGGGAGCGGCCAACGCTCCGAGTGGTAGTTCGGAGCTATTGTATATATACTGTTTTTAATTCGGAACTTTGATAGCGCGATTTAGGCTTCGATGTATTTCGCTTGTGGCGCGACGACAGCGCCGCCACATCACCTCCCTGCTCAGACCGGAGGTCGATATTACAGTCTAGATGTCGACGAATGTGCAAGTGCCAGGGAATTGCCTTGTAGTCTGTGGTGAGTCGAGAAGAAGGCAAGTAATCTGCGAGAGTGCCGTGAAGCAGAGGCGAGCAGTAAGGCTCAGAGCCGTGCCGAACACTGTAGCGTAGAGAGTAGCTTGAAAGAACAGGAAGCATTATTATTCCAGTGCTGCGATGAACCTTTGTAAAGCTAGATGGCTTGCAGAATGTGAAGACTGCAGACAATATCTGCTCGGGAGCGAATGAATGGGGTACTTGAGGACGAGACGGAGGTTTGAAGTTGTAGTTTCCGAAGGTTGTTGTTTGGGTGTTCATATCACGTGGGTTGGACACCACTGTAGCAGGTGGAAGGAAAAGGGAAGATCTCCCGTCGGGCAAGGTATTCGACCCGGGGAGTGGCAACGCTCCGAGTGGTAGTTCGGAGCTATTGTATATATACTGTTTTTAATTCGGAACATTGATAGCGCGATTTAGGCTTCGATGTATTTCGCTTGTGGCGCGACGACAGCGCCGCCACACGTATTTTCTGAGGGTTGAAATACAGCTAACTTCATGACTCCGGACTGCTACTGAGAATTTATTGACAAGAAAAATTTAATAAATCAATTTAGCTCGATTCGAATCAACGACTACATTCATTAGCAGTCATGCTTACGACCACTGGACCAACGGCAGTCACAACAACGACACAAGTGAGGGTATTACTCTGATAAGTTAATACGGTACGGATAAAATTATTTGAAAGATATAATGTATTATTCAATTTCAATGAGTGTATTATCATTCCTAATTAAAAAATATAACTCTTCCAAATTTAAAACGATATTTTCACAATTATGTCTTCTGCGGCGCAACGCGCCGGGTTATTGGGTGCCAATACGATAGTAAAACAATTTAAAAGTGTGAATACGTGTGAACATATATTTCAAATTCCCCTTCACATTTTTACGAGCTAAATTGAAGTATCGTGTTTCATTGCAAAATGGATCTGTGTGGGAAACATTTTCGCACTAAATTTTTTACGATTTCAAATGTCGCCTTTTTAAAGCCACCGCTGTTATAACAAATTTTACCATGGTGGACTAACTTTAAGTTGACAGCTGCTACGGCAGTAAACGTGCTAACAGTTAAAAATTAATTAAAGGAAATAGGCGAATTAAGTAAGAAGCGATTCAGCACTTATTGTAAATATGACCGGAAAGCTTTTGCAAAATTTTACACTAACACCTTCGCAAGAGTCTATAACTATCCTCAGTTTTGCGTTTGCAAAATTTTTTTTTTGCGATGCTCAGAAGTGATTGGTGCCGTGACATGATTATTAAATTTAAAGCAGGCTCGTCTCGGCGTTTTTCTGATATTATTACAAGTGATAGGTAAATGATCTAGAATCCAAGCGGCAGTTGACACTTTGGCTGTTTAAAAATGACCTACCAAATTAAGCGATCAAGAAGCGGGAGTAAGATTTTGCTCACTCGTTTTTTTCACTTTGACGAGGTATTTGGTGTCAATTGACGAAATTGGAGTAGCATCAATGACGAATGGTATACTACCAAATGCTTACCATAAATTTTCACAGCTATGCAGTAATAACCCGAATTGAGCGAACATGGGGGTCCGCTAGTGCTTGACTTCGTGCCCGCGCTCTCAGCGCTCAAAACAAGGGGAAATCCCTGGACAGCACACCGGTTGAAGCTTTAGGGTCCTGACAGCTCTAATTTAGCATTGTGTGACATTTGGTTACATGGTAGAGCCATGCTGCAGCTATTTTGTGGTTGCTACACGAATAGCTCGGCTCGTCCAGGGTGGGACCACGCTCTCACAGAATACCAGCGTAAAATAGCAGCTTAATGCTGCTGTGTTTCATTTGGGAAGGACCACGCTCTCACAGAATACCAGCGTAAAATGGCAGCTTGACACTGCTGTGTTTCGTATGGTGAGTGTAGAGAACCGGAGACCAATTTTACTGGAAAAGAGGCATTCCATCTTAGTCCTCACGGGTGACGACGCATCTGCATTTTGATTCTGTATTGAGGATAAATGTAGATGTCTATGGGTCACAGCAACCACTTACCATCAGGTGTACTGTGTGCTCGTTTGTCACCCTATCCTATAAAAAAAAATATGGTGAGTGTAGAGAACCGGAGACCCTTTTTACTGGAAACGAGGCATTCCATCTCAGTCCTCAGGGGTGACAACGCATCTGCATTTTGATTCTTAATTGAGAATAAATGTAGATGTCTATGGGCCACAGCATCCACTTACCATCAGTTGGACTGTGTGCTCGTTTGTCACCCTTATTCTATAAAAAAAAATATTTCCTTAAATTAAAATACAAAATACATTTATATTAACACAATCAGTCGTTTACGTTAGCTGAGAATATTGTTGGAGCTTAGTTGTAACGACACAACTCATTATGAGCGTCTGAAAACTTTTCATTTTAGTAGAGACAAAGCGGTTAAAAGGAATAGTATCCAAGTTATATTTAGATCTTGTATAACACAATTTGAACTTTTTAACAATTCTGAGATCAATATAACTGCTAATTAAAATATGTTCATCACCGTAGTTCATCACGCGAGTTATAAAATGATCTTTGTTAAAAAAATCTAGTAATAAAAGAGTTGAAACCGACTTTAAAAAACTGAGAATAGTAAAATCATTTGACGTTTTGAAATCGGTGTTAAGATATAGATATAGATGTAGAAAAATTATATCCACAAGAGAATCCCAGAATTTGAAATTATATTATTCTTTTTGGTTCTTTAAAGTTAGCCTTTAATTTTTTATAAAAAGTTAAATTTTTTGTCCTTTTCAGTGAACTCAGAAATATTACAATTACAATATCTATAATATTAGTTACATTAATGACATTCTGAGTGTTTAAATTACATTAAAATCTTCCTCCTTTTTTAATCGTAACAATTTTATTTATTTATTTAACAAATTATGTACACACAAACAACGGAAAGGACACAACATGATGAAGAGTTTGTACAAGGGCGCTATTTATCTCGTCGTAAAATTTCTTCCAGTAGACCAGTTACAAAGATGTGCACTTTGTTATTCACAATATATTATACTAGATAATATATATATATATATATATATATATATATATATATATATATATATATATATATATATATATATATATATATATATATATGATTTCTCGAATGGGAGGAGGAAGTGAATTCCAGAGTCTTACTGCATGTACAGAGAATGAACGGGAATATGAATGAGCTTTAAAGGATGGGAATTTTAAGAGGGTTTTAAGGTGAGATCTACAAACTGCATCTGGGGATTTAAGAAAGGTAAATCGATTACGGAGGTATGAAGGGAAATTTGGACTGTGTAAGCTGTTAAAAAGAAGACAAAGGAAACGAGTGTTCCTGCGAAATCGGATCGGGAGCCACTTGAGCTGTTTTCTGTATTTAGAGACGTGGTCAAACTTCTTGAGTCCAAAAACATACCGAATGCAAAGGTTTTGCAATCGCTCAAGTTTGTTTTGTTGCTCCTCTGTAGCATCCAAAAACAGACATTATTTTATGTAAAATAAATTTCTTCTCTTCTTTCAAATTTATTTGGGACATTCCTGAAGTATATATTAAATAGATACGTCTATATATATAAGTATCTATTTATTATAAAAATCATCAAAATCATTTCACAATCGATGAAAATATTGCGTAGCATACATACAAAAAATTATACATGTTATTAAACGTGGTAGAGCCATGCTGCAGCTATATTATGGTTGGAATGAACACGCTCTTAAAGAATACGAGCGTAAAATAGCACCTTAATGCTGCTGTGTTTTGTATGGTGAGTGTAGAGATTCGGAGACTTTTTTATGAAAACAAGGTAATCCAATTTAGTCCTCAGGGTGACAATGCACCTGCGTTTTGATTCTCATTTTAAGATAAATTAAGGCGTCAATGAACCCCCGCCCCACTTACTGTCAGGTTGACTGTGTGATCGTTTGTCACTCTTTATCTTTAAAGAAAACATACTGATTAATTGTCTTAATCTAAAAAGGTGTATTTGTTATAAAATTAAACTAGTGAGGACATTCATCCACAGAAATTCAAAAGCTTTGCTTCGTTAGGGAAATGTGATTGCTATCACCAGTTTACTGAATGTCCAAAAAGAAAAAAACTTCAAAAAATAGACGAAAAAGTTACGTTCATTTGCAAAACAAAGGACTCACTGTTAAAGTAATGTATGAAAAGAATTTATACCTATTTTGTCAAAGTATTCATGTTTTTTTTTATTTTGGTTACTGTTACTGTTAGCTCGTTTCTTACTTTCATCATCATTATTATCATAGCCCATCACAAATCCACTGCTAAACATAGACGTCCCTCAAGGAATACCACAAATCACGGTCCTGAGCCACTAGCATCCAAAGACTTGCTGCATCTCTTACCAGTGGCTGCAGTCTCCACATAGATAACGATCGCTTAACAACCGATATCGGTCGTTAAGTCATAACGATCCGAATATAACGATATTTGGTAGTCTCTACTCTCTACTGTCAAAGCTATTGATTAATATCGGTATCGTAACTAACATTATCGCAAACTTTACGATTTTTCGTTATGTTAGTGAATATCGTAGCGACCATTTTTGACAGACCGCTAAGTGTTCGTTACGATCGTAAGCTGTTGAATTGATGTTTTAAGATTTATTGAAATCTACAGAAGCATATTTAGCATGGAATTTGTCAGTGCTCGAACATTGGCGTGTTATGGTTATACGGCGGCAAATCGCACGAAACCGGCGCGAAAATGAAAATACCTTGGATTTAGACGATAGTCAATTTATATAACTCCACAGAATTACCAAAGATATGTTTACCGAGCTTGTAGTTGAACTTGGGTCATCTCTTCAAAAACAACAGCCGTATGGACATTCTGTGGATTCCCAAGTGAGTGTCATCATATAATTGTCTATATACCTTTAAAAAACTAACACTATTTTTCGTTTGTATTAAATTTTACTTTCATTTTCTTCTAAATAGGTACCTACTGACGGCACTTCTATTTTATGGTAGTGGGTACTATCAGTTGGCATGCTGTGGGGTTGCAGCATGAGCCAAAAATCGGTTAGCCGAGTATTACATGCTGTTAATCAAAAACTATTGAGAAAAAATATAAAATTCCCTATGACCCATGAAGAGGGGCGAGCAGCTAAAGAAAAAATTGGATATGCCCAACAACAATTCCCAGATACATAGACTACATAGCTCCGAAGTTGTATTAAGAGGCAAATGTAAGTGTTCAACATGAGGGTCATTCATTAAATATACAAGCTGTAAGTTTATCTTCAGTAGTTATTTTTTACCTATTTACTTGCTTGAACACATGAACAAAGGATCGTCCTTATTATTGACAGTAAGAAAAGTGTTATCGAAAACATTTCACTCAGCAGTTTAGTAGAAAGTTGTAACTTAGAGTCGATATTTATAATGGGTGATTTTAATGCCGACCCAAAAGAGTTATTTGGTAAAGAGTTATTAAGTAAATTTTTGTATAGAACAGAGGTGGAATTGTATAGATATTGATAAACTGGGCGTTGATTCTGGCACGTACACTTTTATTAGCGATGTTCATGGAACCATAAGCTGGCTGGATCATTGCTTAGTTACCGAGGCTTCGCGGCAGTCTGTGAACAGTGTTGACGTTTATTACGACATCTACTGGTCGGATCACCACCCGTTGGTGCTAAATGTAAATCTTAGTACAATAAGACCAATTGTACCTACTCTCTTAAAACAAGTAACTAATGTTTTATGGGTGAGAGGATCAGTGTCAAATTGAGTATTACCGTAAGAGATGTACTGAGATATTAAGAGATATTGATTTTCCTGGGGAGCTAAGTACATGTTGCGATCAAATATGTAATAACCCTGACCACAAAGTAATTATTGACAATCTGTATAATACGATTGTAAACACACTTAGGGAGGCTGCTGAGCTTAGTTGTGTTGAATATAGAAGTAAAAAGAAAGGGCGTTACATTGCGGGTTGGAATAAGTTTGTGAAGGATGCTCACGAGACAGCGAGACGAGCATTCCTCAACTGGGTGTGGCATGATCGGCCAAGAGTTGGATGTATATACCAGGATATGTGTATATCGCGAAAAGTGTTCAAGTCTAAATTAAAAACATGTCAAGAAAACCAAAACCAAATAAAAATGGACATTATAGCTTCACAATATAATTCAAAAAAATTCTCAAAATTTTGGAAACTCACGAAAAGACTGAGTCCTAAGTTAGCTGTCTCCGTAAGCGTGAGCGGGAGTAGTGAACGGAGGGAGATAGCGAACCTTTTTAAAAGACACTTTAAAGTTGAATCTATATTGCAGCGAAGAGCAGAAGTAGGGGCGGACGATGGTGGGATGGTTGTGACTGGTGAACCTGTCCGTATTGTAGCTAAGGATCTTAGGTTGGTCCTGAAGAAGATGACCAGAGGAAAATCACCAGGGCACGATGGCCTCAGTGTCGAGCACCTTCACAATGCAGGGTCGCATCTCCCAAGGGTCCTAGCAATGTTGTATACTTTTTGTATTAGGCACTTCTATTTACCTGCCGAACTTATGAGAACTATTGTTGTTCCTATAGTGAAAAACAAGACTGGGGATATATCTGACAAGGCTAATTACAGACCTATATCCTTGGCAACTGTATTGGCAAAGGTTCTTGACGGTTTGCTGGAGCGACGACTTAATAACTATATACACCTAAACGATGCTCAATTTGGTTTTCGATCAGGCCTGTCGACAGAGAGTGCTATAACGTCGCTGAAGCATACTGTCAAATATTACACCCAGAGACAAACGCCAGTGTATGCTACATTTCTGGATCTCTCCAAGGCATTTGACCTGGTTAATTATGACATACTATGGACAAAACTGCGTGAAATATCCGTTCCAGCCGAACTTATCACCACTTTCAAATATTGGTACCGTCATCAAGTTAACCAGGTCAGATGGTCTGGCGCACTATCAGACGAATATGTGTTGGAATGCGGGGTGAGGCAGGGGGGGTTGTCTTCGCCTGTGCTATTCAGTCTCTACGTAAACGGGCTCATTGGTGCACTCAGTGAAACAAGGGTAGGATGTTCGGTTGATGGTCATATGATCAATAATATAAGTTATGCCGATGACATGGTGTTGCTGATTCCATCGGTGAGTGCGTTGCGTAGACTTTTAACTGTGTGTGAAACATACGCTGTTGAACATGGACTCCTCTATAACACCAAGAAAAGTAAGTTAGTGGTGTTTCGTGTTAATAGTAAGAAGCCCTTGATTGTGCCGCCAGTAAAGCTTCTTGGTGTGCCATTAAGAAGAGTTTGTCAGTTTAAATATTTGGGACACATTGTTAACGAATATCTGACAGACAACAATGATAAAGAGAGAGAGCGACGTGCATTGGCGGTTCGATGCAATATTTCTCAGCAGGTTTTCTAGGTGTACAAATGATGTCAAAATTACCCTCTTCAAGGCATACTGTCAAACATTTTACACCTGCAGCCTGTGGTGTGACTATACGCAGAGAACCTACAATGTGCTTCGAATTCAATATAATAATGCCTTCAGGATGCTAATAGGCCTTCCTAGATACTGTAGTGCTTCAAGCATGTTTGCTGAAGCAGGTTTTGATGATTTTTATAGCATCATAAGGAAGCGAACTGCGTCAATGTTATGCAGACTACGGAAGAGCTCAAATGGTGTCTTGAGAACATTTCAAGATAAGCTTGACTGTCCCATTCAGAGGCATTGGCTCCTAATGCATGTCGGTGGGACATTCAAGTTTCTTAACTGATTGCTCTCGTCCTATTGATATAATTTATTTATCCTTATTTTATTATTTTTCTTTTCTCTTTTGTTTTTATCCATGTAGGGCATTATGATGATACGGGCTTTAAGCCAAGTAGTCATCATTTGCTGGTTTTATGTATCAATTGATGTATTATCTAGAGCATCTTCTAGTATTTGTAAAAATTTTCTCACTAAGCGACATGTATTTAAAATAGCTGCTTTTTTCATTTTAATATATAAATTTGAGGGTAAATCTAATAACTTAAGACAGTGATGCAAATATTTTGGTATTAATCCTGTAGCTGTAAGTACAATTGGAACGATGAAAACTTTATTTAATTTCCATATTCTTTTAATTTCTTCGCTTAGTTCAATATATTTACTAATCTTTTCGGCTATTGTGTTTTGTATTTTTTTTATATTATACGTAATTGGTATTGCTTTGTCGATTATAAAGGCTATATTGTTAATTTTGTCTTGCAAAGTTAACAATATTATTATTATTATATTTTTTACTACCTTCGTTTATGTTAATTACTAACAAATGTGTATGGGTATGTATATCTGAAATAAACATTATTATTATTATTATTTAGGCCAAATTTAAATTATACTTATTAGTCATAAGGGCTTACATTATATTTTAATGCAAGTACCTAGTTCCACTCTGGAAAATCATTAATTATTAATAAATCCATGTACTTATTTAGCACAAATAGGTACACCTAACTAAGTATATTTTAAATTATTTTAGGTGTGTGATACAGACTTATTAATTTTAAACATCAACGCTAAATGGCCAGGAGCTAGATACAACGCTCACATATGGGCAAATTCACCTATCGTGCCTTGAGAAGAACAAAAGCATAAGTGATCTTATGTCGATTTGTTTCTTTTTACGCCATCAAAAAGAGCAACGCAAATTACAAAAGCTCAACTTTTTTCAGATTTTTCTTATAAGTATTAAGGAAGTAGTGTTAAAATTTGTTATCTATGCATTTTTGCCTTTGAAAAAAATATATCGACTAAAAAAGTAGTTTCATGGATTACGCAGAAAATAAATAAATAACCTACACGTACATAGCTTAACAACTTTTTAAACCTGAAGAAATATAATTATTAATTTTAGTAAACGTTTTAAAGTCTTTTTTGTCGTAAAATTTTAAATGTTGTAATTCATGTAAACATTATAACATAAATTTTCCTTGTTCAAAATTATTTTTCCCCACAAATTGTCGCGATTACCACTAACTATGTTATAAACTTATTTACAAATAAAAACTCTTTGATTGATTAAATAATGTGATTGTCTTAATTTCTAAGCGTAATATCGATTACGGCATTGTTCCCCTAAAAATA
The DNA here is from genome assembly GCA_029286625.1 of Parnassius orleans. Lineage (NCBI taxonomy): Eukaryota > Metazoa > Arthropoda > Insecta > Lepidoptera > Papilionidae > Parnassius > Parnassius orleans. The sequence continues at coordinate 13,573 of JAGSMP010001174.1, read as the reverse complement.
AAACTGTCCTATTCACGTAAGCTCGCATACTTAAGAATTGTTTGAAAGGATTCCGAGCTAAGCGCGAATATGTGCGGGAGCGCGGGGAGCGGAATCGACTCCCTGCATGTCTTACCAGGTCGTCACTCCATATAGTGGGGGGTCGCCCTATACTTCGCCTTTCGGTACGAGGCTGCCACTCGAGAACTTTTTTCCCCATCGGTTGTCGGTTCGTCGAGCTATATGGTCGGCCCATTGCCACTTCAGCTTACTAATCCGTTGGGCTATGTCGGTCACTCTGGTTCTTTTTTTTATTTAATTAGATTACCAACGATTGTTACATTACTAAAAATCTTAATTGCTAAAGCATAGTATCTAGGACATAATGCACAATCACTTACACAATGAAACATTAAATAATAAGGCTAAAAACTAAAAGCTACATCTCTTAAATTGTTTTTTTAAATTTAGTGGTTGTCATACAATGTACGTCAAGTATTTGGTGATGGTCACAGTATTTGTTGTAAATATGGCTCATTCTTGAGATCGGGGAATTCGATCCTAGTAGCGTCCTACGGAATGGGCATACTAGAGGCTTGATAGTAGCACGAGGTATTCTCCGCGCCATTCTAAAGCAAAATTTTGAGAGGAGTTCTGGACAGCATACGTAGTTTCTAATAATTTTATAGAAGAACATTAGGTCAGTTATATATTTTCGCTTGTCCAGTGATGTCAACTTAAAGTATTTTAATGACTTAGAGTACGAATAGGGATTACTCAGCTTGTCAACGGAGTACGATAAATGACGTATGAACCTTTTTTGAATTCGTTAAATCCTCAGACTATGAGTTGCAAAATAGGGACGCCATACTACACTTCCGTATTCTAAAATTGAGCGCACTAGGCTGCAGTAGAGCAAAATTTTGGTTGCTGGTTTTCTGAAAAATTTCCCATTTCTTATTACGAAACCTAACATTTTTGATGCTCTCTTTGTAGCATGATCAATATGATTGACGAATGTTAGTTTTTGATCCAAAAGAATACCCAAATCTTTGACAACATTTACCTCTTTGATCTGAATGCCTTCGATATGATAAGCAGTTGGAATAATTTTAGATTTCCTAGTAAACAACACATTTATCTAAGTTCAATTTCATGCCGTTTGTTATACACCAAACCACCAAGAAGTCGATATCCCTTTGCACAAGTGCAGCACCCTCAAGTGAACTAACGGCTCTAGCCAACTTCAAGTCGTCAGCAAACATGTATGGTTTCGTAAATGTAAGACTAAGAGGAAGGTCATTAACGAAGATGTTGAATAATACCGGTGCGATGTGAGAACCTTGGAGCACACCTGAAGGGATGGGATGCAATTTTGATGCAAAGCCATTCACTACCACATAAAAAGCCCGACCAGTAAGATAAGACTTAAGCCATTTTAAAAGAGAACCATGAATACCATAAATTGATAGCTTCTTGAGAACGATATCATGAGGAACTCTATCGAACGCCTTGCTGAAGTCCGTATAGATAACATCAATTTGTCCATTGCTGTCCATCTGCTCAATTAATTCCTCAGTGAAGAGGACCAGATTAGAACAAGTTGATCTACCGTTCATAAAACCATGTCGGCAGGGTGATATGAACTTTAGAATGTGGTTTTGTATGTACGGACAGACAAGTGCTTCTAGTACTTTAGCTAAGGTAGATAAGATAGAGATTGGTCTGTAATTTGAGACTATACAATTGTCACCATTTTTATGAATAGGCACAACTTTGGAAGTTTTCCATATAGTTGGAAAAATTCCTGTTTGAAGTGAAATATTAAAAATTTTGTAAAGTGGTTTCAGAAGATTGTTTGCACACTTAGAAATGAATATTGGGGGAACATTATCGTAACATTATCGATTCTAGTGCTTGTGTAAGGATAAACGGGGCATACTTAGACAGGGATGTGTAGCGTCACCGTGGCTGTTTAATCTGTTCATGGACAATTGCTTGACAGATTTAAAAGAGAATGAAAGTAGGTTGAGAATGAATGAGTTACTCGTCAAATGTTTTCTCTATGCTGATGACCAAGTACTACTTGCGTCTTCGGCCGAGGAGTTGCAGGAGATGGTAACTGCTATGAGTGGAGCTTTTGTTAGAAAGGGAATGAAGATGAATGTAAAGAAGACGAAAGTGATGGTGTTTGAAAGAGATGAGGCAGTGACAGACTGCAATATCGTGATTGGAGATGAACAAATTGAACAGGTGAAGGAGTTTGTGTATCTGGGTTTAAAGTTTACAAGAGATGGAAAGTGTGAGAGTGATATCGAAAGAAGAGTGAATGCAGGAAACATGGTGAATGGAGCTTTGCACTCCTTTATGAGCAGTCGGAAGGTGTCTAACAAGGCTCGTTTGGCTGTGCATGAGGGGGTGTTGGTTCCGACACTCATGTACGGAAGTGAAAGTTGGGCGGCAGAAGAAACTTGAAAGCAGAATAAATGCAGTTGAGATGAGAGCGTTAAGAAGTATGATAGGAGTTAAATTGAGTGACAGGATAAGAAATAGTGAGATAAGGAAACGTTGTGATTTGAATGAAGATGTAGTGACAAAAATTGAGAAAGGTATGCTGAGATGGTTTGGCCATGTCGAGAGAATGAATGAAGAACGATTGACGAAAAAAGTGTATAAGGCGAGTGTGAATGCAAGTGTTGGAAGGGGTAGACCTAGGAAGACGTTTCTCGACCAAATCAGGGACGTCTTAAAAAAAGGCCAGGTCAAGAGTACCCTAAACCGAAGAGCATGTATGAAGGGAATAATGAAAGTGGACGAAGCGAAACAAGTATGTAAGGATCGTAGCAAGTGGAAAGAAGTGGTCTCTGCCTACCCCTACGGGAAAGAGGCGTGATTATATGTATGTATGAATGTATTATCGTAACCTGCTCCATTAGAAATGTCTACACTCTTTAACTTTTCTTAAATTAAATTTCGATCTAATTTTAAGGAAGAAAAGCATTCACTGTTTTTGCTAATTATGTTGAGATTGGCGTCAAAGTATTTGCTCGTATTACTTTTATTTATGCTTTGAGAATTACAGTATACGGAAGTGAAACCCTCTGTAAAATAGGTGGTACCGTCGGTCATAGACATTGGATAAGTAGTCGAGCCCCCACGTTTGTTTTTTATATATGACCAGAAATATTTAGGGTTTGTCTTCTGGATGCGATTCTAAACTTCCCCGTGATAGGATTTGTAGCAAGATTTCATTAAGTTCCTACAAAGCTTTGTAAGAAGACGATAAGAAATCAAATCTAAGGGATTGTGATACTTTTTGTATTTTAGTCTGTACTTATTTTTTTCACGTAGGCGATTAATTAGATCCTTGGAAAACCATGATGGATATCTTTTATTCTTTACTCTAGTAACAGGTACATTCTTTATAATAACTTCTTTGATATTATTATAAAAAATGTCTAACATCTTATCGATCTCCTCGACACCTGTAAAAATTCATCCCAATCGATATTGGCTAAATTTGTTAACTTTGTCGTAGTCAACTAGATGAAAATTTAGCCTACGTGTATCAAAATTGTATAGCAGAGTTGGACTACTAACAAAAGTTAATTCAACTATGAGTGGTGGATGTAACGGGTCCTCGGTACATAGTATGTCTGTTGCTCGAGAAACAGTGCATGAAATTGTGTCTATTAACACTAAATCAAGTGTTCTACCCATAGAATTATTAATAAAATTGCATTGTTTAAGGCTGTTTACCATAAAAAAGTCAATAAAGCTTTGATATAAAGGAGAAGTCTGTAAATTTTCTGAGTTGTATACACTACTCCAGTTTAAGTTGCTCAAATTAAAGTCTCCGATGAGGCACATTTGTGTGTTAAGTTGCTCTTTTACTTTATTAAAATTATCGATAAAATGATTGAGTAACGAGTTATGAACTGGTGGTGGGAGATACTTCTTCTGCGGATATCCTCATTTCTAAGTTTACCACGCAGAGAAACCGAGCCGAGTTGAATCCGTCGATTGACCTCTCGGTTGAAGTTGGACTTACCTAGTCGTACTATTTGTCCCAGGTAAACATACCCGTCAACAACTTCGAGCTTAGTGCTGCCAAAACTACCGGCATAAGTGTAACATGGCCCATTAAACATGATCTTTGTTTTGTCCATGTTCATATAAGATCTATCCGTTGGGGTACACTATTGAGGCCATTGAGCATAGTGCTTACTCCTCCAGCGATTCTGCCATAAGGACTATATCATCGGCAAATCGAAGGTGAGTGATGTACTCGCCATTGATGTTAATACCGTATCCTTTCCAGTTTAGTAGCTTGAAAACGTCTTCCAATGCAGCGGTGAAGAGTTTCGGGCATATACCCTGTCTTAACTGTCTTACACCTCTCTGCGGTTGAAAAGCTTTCGTACTCTAATTCTGTACTCGGATAGCCATCGTAGCCCTACTGTACAAACACTTCAGCACTTCGATATACCGACAGTCAACTTAGCACTGCTGAAGGGACTGTAGCACCACCCTAATTTCGACAGAATCAAAGGAATTCTGATAGTCTACATACGCAAGGCAAAGTGGCAGATTGTACTATTCGGTTTTCTGTACAATTTTTCGAAACTATGGTACTAAAGCCTTTTCGGAAACCGGATTGTTCCGAGGCTGGAAGTCGTCGAGTCTGCGTGCGAGACAATTCGTAATGACTCTCGAAAACGGCACGTAGACGCCAGTCAAAAGGGAAATTGGTCTGTAGTTCTCAAGAGAGCGTTGTCGCCTTTCTTAAAAAACAAGACCACCACACTTCTGCACCACGCCTCCGGAGTAGTCCCACCATGGAGGACGGAATAAAAGAGCTTCTGAAGGACTTCAAGTACCGGTTTTCCATCCGCTTTTAGAAGCTCCGGTGTGATTTCATCCTCGCCTGGGGCCTTGCCGTTTTTAAGTTGCTGGAGAGTTATTCTACTCTCGCTCAGACTGACGTCCGGGATATCATCGGAATAGTATCGGATAAGACTTGCTCTTGGGTCGTGTGACTTCAACGTTGACGTATACAGCTGCCTATAGAACCTCTCAATCTCACTCAAAATCTGAGGTGTCTCGGAAACGATGCTGCCACACTCGGTCTTCAATTTTGACATTTGGCTCTTCTAATTTTTCATTATTTTTCATTTTTTCATTTGACATTCGTTTAACAGCCATGAGATTAAGAGTGTGATCGTAGAATTTTTGTGTTCTTCTGCGGCGTGTCTTGCAGAACTTATCTCCGACCGCATAGACAGTTTCCACGAGCTTGTCATTCATATCTTCCACTGCATTGCAGTCTTCTAGGCATTGAAAACGGTTTTGTAACTCGAGCTGAAAGGTTTCGGGACTTTGGATTAGAGCACGAGGGGGACGGAGCGTTGACTTTATTAGACGAGACCTCTCCAACTTAACGTTTAGGTTCAGTGTGCCTCTAACCATTCGGTGATCGCTACCAGTTTTCACCCTCGCGATCACTGAGACATCCCTGAACAGTTGTCGTCTGGTCGTCATAATGAAGTCAATCTCTTTTTTTGTCGAACCGTCGGGTCTCGACCAGGACTACTTCCTGTGGGGTCGCTTCTAGAAGAAAGAGTTCATCACAAAGAGTCCCTCTTTCACCATGAAGTCGGCCAGGTGTTGGCCTCTTGGGTTCCGTTGCCCTATTCCGAATTTCCCTACTTTCAGCTCACCGTTCCCTCTTGTACTTAGTTTTGCGTTAAAGTCTCCCATTAACACCGTATAGTGGGTTTTGGAGGAATGCATGGCTCTAGATATATCCTAATATATTTTCTCCATCTCTTCATTGGAATTTGTCGAGATTGGAGCGTAAACCTGTATGACTTTCAGCGAATACCGTTTGGTAATTCTGAATATAAGGTACGAAACCCTCGTCGACATACTCCCAATTTTTACAACGTTGTTAACGAGAGACTCGTGGACGATAAATCCGACACTTGGGACAGATGGTCGCCCTCCCGGTGATAAAACAAGTTGCTGTATTCGAGGATTACCGTGTCCTCTCCCTCTCTTCGGACCTCGGATAATCCTATAATATGCCAGCGTAACTTGTCTAAATATTCTTCCAGCTCCAGGATCTTCTCGTCTGTCCTCAGGGTGCGTGCGTTGTATGTTGGCAGGTGGAGTCGTCTTAGGTGGCAACCGAACCTCCACCGGAGATTTTTAGCACCCCTGTCGCGCCGTTACCATGGTCGCCACCGTAGCCAGGAATAGCGGGGCCGCCGGGGACTGTTATAATATATTCATTAACCAACTAAAGTAAACAAATTAAAATATGTAATTTATATTTTAATTTGTTTACTTTAGTTGGTTAATGAATATTGACTTTTTTAGAGAAAGGTCACGCGCGGGTTATGAATGACCGGCTTGACGCGATGCCTAAAAATCATAATATAATGTAAATATTGAATTAATAAATTTAAATACGCTTAGCTTAATAAGAAAGATTTTTTAATACTAGAGAGTCATGTACTTATTAAAGTATGAAGAAATGTTTATTGAATTTCATGCGTAAAATTTAAGCAATAAAATTAACATCAACAATTTAAAAATAATAATTCAATACGAAAGTAAGTAATATTTTTAACTGTTAATTTTATCTGTTAAAAAAATTTACAAATAACTTTTAACAAATTAATAAATTTAACCATTAACATCATATCTTGAATGGATGTTCCCTCATTCAATGGTTTGATTACAATACAAAACAGACAATTGAATAATCTATAGGCGCCAAACGCATACCTAATAACTGCAGTCGTAACGTAAGTAGTGGCGCACAGACTTAGCGCAAGCGTAGGCGCACCGCACAACATCTTTTGTAACTACTTATTTAGTAGTACGCATAATGGGTGCGCTGCGTTACAAATTAGTAGTTAAATTTGACACGGTAACCGTGTCAGTCACTAATTCGATTAGTTTTAGTAATAATCGCCCATCGTTATTGTAGACCATACAAATACTTGTTCCGTGCGGGATTCGAACCCGCGGCCCTTAGCGCTGCAACTCAATTGCTAAGCCACTGCGCCACGGAGCTTCGTAGGCGGGTTGTTATGAAAAAGATGCTGCTGCCCATCTGCTGTTTCGATTTCCGTCTGTCGTCTCTTACGACACCCACGAGGTAATGGATATTCACGAGGTAGTGGATATTCATACACTGCCGTCTTTCGTGGTAGTTAAAATTTAGTGTTGTTTAATTCTTTATTATTTTATTTTTACACTAGGATTTTCTAATGTACCGTGAAGATAATTTACATACATAAATTTTACAAGGACACACATCCAGATCCGAAACAATCATTCGTGGGCCATAAAAACACTTGCTCCGTCCGGAATTCGAACTCGCGGCCCTACAGTGCCACGACCAAACGATTAGCCACTCCGCTGCGGAGCCATCAATTAGTAATTATTGATGTATGATGTATTTATTTATATTTATTTTATCCATCTTTGCCATTTTATTTGATAAGTTATTGATATCTCTGCCGCTGAAATCGAAAAGTTCTTTAAAGCATGAGCATTTTTCAAAGCTTCGTAGGAGATAAACTTTTCACTGAAAAATTTTATCTTAATTCAGGAAGAAATTAAACGGTGTAATGCTTTAAAATTGTAAATGTCGGTAATAATATATTCAGTCATAAGAAAAATTATCACAATTATGTTATTTCTTTGTATGACTTTTGTAATAAATTTCCGAGAAAAATGTTTAAAAATTTCTACTAATACATAACTAAGGTAAGGAAAGGGAACGGGCACTTGATTGATTTCGTGTTTTAATCTTATCATGTTAACAGTTTAATTTATGTCAACATCATCAGTACCTACAGTTCACCACAAGTTCACTGGTGTCACGAATTTCTCCTAAAAATTGTACACAGCACGCTTTCGAGACGCTGAATTCACTGATTCAATGTCTAATCAGGTCATATTTTTTTCATAGGGAAATGTCTAAATATACTTGCCTCGCATCGCATCGCCGGATAAGGAGGGCCATAGGAAGGCTTGCACACATTCGTAGCTCTATTAGCGCCCCTTTAGATGTCTTTCCTCGAGAGAGGACAGCTCCTTCCCCTATTATTACTCAGGCAGAGCAACAGGAACCCGTTCGGGGAGAAAGAGGGATGGGCATCTAGTGAATGGTCGCTCTACATTACGCCCTTCGATACGAGGACGATATAAAAGAACCCTTACTTTACTGTGGATATCCTTTTACGTTGTTACAAATTTTATCATTCAGAAAATTGAGCATAGTTCACTCCATAGCTTACGGAGTGACTTTAAAGATAAACGCACAACTAAACCCGCTGCAAGAGCCGCATCACTGCAGTCATAGACTTAAGGACTCTTTGTATGAAATTTGCAACCTAGCGCACCTATTTGCACCGCACTTTTACGTGGTATAGCTGTAGCACGAATGGCTGGGCTCGATGGCGGAAGGAACACGCTCTCACAGAATACCAGCGTAAAATAGCAACTTAACGCTGTTGTGTTTTGTATAAACCAGTGTATCAAGTGTAGAGAACCGGAGACCCTTTTTACTGGAAACGAGGCATTTCATCTTAGTCCTCAATGGTGACAACGCATCTACATTTTGATTCGTAATCGAGGATAGATGTATGTAGATGTCTATGGGACACAGCAACCATTTACCATCAGGTGAACTGTGTGCTCGTTTGTCACCCTTATCCTATATAAAAAAAAATTACACCTGCGCGCGAGAATGACGTCATTTATTTCTACTTCTTACATCATCATTTTACATCAATAAAATTCGCGTAAGCACGTGTTATTTTGCACCTAGTTCTCTCAAAATATGTCTTTTTGAGTTTATTCTATGAACCCGCATTTTTCTTTATCGAACTTTATTTTCTTAAGCAACTGACAAAAATCTCAAGTTCCATAACTACACTTTCGCTCTGAACGGAAATACTGTTAAAATAATTAATGCGATTGGAATAATACGGAGGACGAGACCATCAGTAAATTCAATTAATGTGGCGCCTTTAGTGTTTTGGTGTGCCTTTACCTTAAATTACTTTATATGGTGGTATGTTTCGGCCCACCGTTGGCTAGGCAGGTTTTTTCAACAAGTAGGTTTTTATATCTGGTTCTGGAAAAGAATAGCATGTTTTGTAGTTTCTTTAATAAGGCTAAGCGCTTACTATAAATTACACAGTACGCGAGGAACCCGGTTCGCGTTCCGCCGGCACCAATGAAATTGCAAATTGCGATCTTAGACCATTCAATTAAAGGTCTAAAGCTAAGATAGAATGCCGCGTTACTAGTAAAAATAGTCTCTAAAAAGATAGTACGTGCTCAGTTAGAATGTACGCATATATATTTATAATTAATATATATTTAAATAAATATATTTTAATTTTAAGAAGTTTTCACTGTGTTTAAGAAATATTATTTCAAAATATTCAAAATATCTTGCAAGAAGTATTCCATATATTAGCTTTATCTTGTGAATATTATAACTACGTACTACATATTCCATTTTACGGCCAACATCAAACCCTCTATTTACTTTACCGTATACTGCATATTGGTAACATATTTTGTTGAGCAAATAACCCATTCAATACGAATACTGAAGCTTACAAACTTTACCCAAGATTGAGATATTTTGCATTACAAGCCGTAAACGTCATGTCTTGAGGTGATTCTGTTAAACATGGCATGTATGAAATGTGTAATGACTTTTTTACTCTGCGAGATTTTAGAAAGGTTATTTTGTTGTTTCGCCAACTGAAATATTTGTTTTCGCTAAAGACTTCAAAGCATTTTCACTATTTTTTTTAAATAGGCTCTTTTAAAGATCTTTTATTGTTAATTTAGCTTTTTTAAATTTTACCGTATACGAGCCGTGGTAGCTCATGTGCTAGCGCTCATTGAAAATTTTACAATACGCGAGCAACCCGGGTTGTGATTCCCGCTGGCATATATTAAAATTGTTGAGGAATTGTTAAATACAAATTTAATTGCTGATTTACCACAAAATCAGCGGTGAAGAAAAACATCAGGTTTCCATGTAAAAGAAATAAGAATAAAAAATATGAAAAAGAAATAAAAAATATATGTAAAAGAAAAAAAAATAAAAAATAATTCTGAAAAATGTGAAGTCCTCACACACACATTGAAGCAGCACGACAGACAGTTCCTTAGTCTTAAAATTCTCTTAGAAGTGTGGTGGGCATTTGCCTAGCTGCAGGAAGTATGAAGACTGTAACTTTACTTTACTACTTACTTTATACAACCGATAAATCGAATTAGTAATTTATGGCTATGAAACCGCAGTTTATGATTTTTAATTCAGTTGTTATCAGGAAGATGCTGCTGCCCATTTCCTGGTTCGGTATCCCCTCTCTCGCCTCTAAGACACCCACGGCATGGTATGGGGTAATTGATATTCTTAGACCTCCACAAATGGTATGTAGTAATTATATGAAATTATGTAGTCGACTGAAGGGAAGATCGCATAGTCATTACCGGATAACGTGCCCCAAACGTGGACTAAATATTTTTATATAACATCTGGTGCACGTAGAAAAGATTTTGTATGGAGAATGGGCCCACCACAAATTGTGGCCTAACTTAATGAAATACATGTCGATTTATTTCTTATAACCTATAGATTACAAAAGTAATATTAGTTTTACCGTATCTAACGGGAATACTGAGAAATTAACAATTAATGTAAATAGGCTTCAGTATAAATAACACAGAGTGAAATAAGCAGTACATCTTTTTACAAGACCTGCAACGAACTTGCAAATCCCATGGTGTTGTAGTTGTTCATGGGCGGCGATCGTTACTTACCATCAGGTGAGCCGCATTGCTTGTTTGCCCTCTTCTATAAAAAAAAAAAAACACTCACGAATTATAAATCAATTATACAAAAGTTCTTTGGAAAAATCGTTCAAATATTTATTTTTCAATAAACATATTTCTTTTTAATCATACCATTTTTTTGAAATATGACATTTTTGCTACCAAGCGCTGGCGCAACCGCAACACATTTGTATCACCTCAGCGTTGTGACATTGATTATAATATATTAAACCGTATGGAGGACATCACAGTTAATTTTTATTTTTATTTTTAACCTTTTTTTGTCCACATGTTATTGTATTTGAAACGACTATAGTCAAAACATTTTTATTGTAAAATAAGGATGACAAACGAGCACACAGTCCATCCGATAGTATGAAGATGCTGTGGCCCATAGACATCTACCTATATTTTATCTACATATCCGCGATGAAGAATCAAAATCAAAATGCGTTGTCCCCTTGAGGACGAAGATAGAATGCCTCGTTTCCAGTAAAAAGGGTCTCCGGTTCTCTACACTCACCATATGAAACACAGCAGCAGTAAGCTGCTATTATGCTGGTATTATTTTATGGGCTGGTGATTATAGTGATGATGATAATGATGATTACATTTACTGTCAAATTCGCCTTACACCGCAAATTTGTGTTTGAAAATTGTGTTTGAATATGAACACTTACTCTGTCGTCATAAATAAGTAAAAGGGTATATCGACGTCTTTTTCTGGAATTCAGTTATAATATACTCGTACATATTAAGTGTATAATAATAATAGAATTCAACAAATAGTGCGGGTCAGGACCGACGCGCGAATGCAGTTTACTGCTTATGAAGCTCTGGGACCATTTTGAACTAATTATTTATTCAGAGTTTAGTGTAGTTTGTTTTTTATTCTTATTGAGGTGTGATTTTATTGATTTATTTTGAAGAAAAAATAAATATTCAATTTGTTGAAACTAACACATATAATAGTCAACTTAGTATCTTTGTGTTTCAATTTAAAAAAATTAAACCATTAAAACAAGAGTTACTTTTTAAATAATAACTTTTATCCATTAAATAAATCCAATTATTATCACCATCTTCATACGCATCCAGTGTAAGATGTGCAAATGTGTTGCGCGGAGGTGCAACATAGCGACTTCACTTTTTGTTAACACTCGATTTCGCTCCACATTTAATTTGTGTACGCAATCGATTTTCTACCGACTACAAAAAGGAGATGGTACTCAATTCGACTATATGTTTTTTTTATGTGTGAACCGATTTCGATTATTTTTTTTTATTTGAAAGCTGGTGCTTCACATATAAATTTGATCAAGGTATTATAAATCTGACAAATAGTTTTTGAGTTATCCATACTATACTATAATATTATAAATGCGAAAGTGTGTTTGTTTGTTTGTTTGTTTGTTTGTTTGTCCTTTTTAACGTCGCAACAGAGCGTCGGCATGGCATGATTTTTTTGTATGGGGATAGTTCGGTGGCTGTAGAGTGACATAGGCTACTTTTTTCAGCGGAAAAACATATCATTCCCGTGGGAAAATCGAATATGTTGCAAAATTAAATACAGCTAGGTGGCGCCACCGTGATTCTACAAGACGGACGACGGTACGATGGACGAACACAGAAGGTCAGAATATCTGGTTATATGTCTTTACCAAAATTAAGATAAAAATGTATGGATCTGTATTTTCCACGCAGTAACCGTCGCTGCCAATTTATCCAGGAGTTGAGAGACACAGTGTTCAAAATTCAAAGATTCTTGCATGAACGTAACATTTTAGTCAAACATTTAAAACTGCTTTAAAAACCTGCCTGAAGAGTTATAAAGTCGTCATTCACGCAGATCGGACCCTCGAGGAGCATGAAAGGCGCTACAATGCACCTTTGATAAACGAAATAGCAGTAATTAGTGGTGATCAATTTTCTTCACGAGACATTGTCTGCGAGCACGTGATGATACGTTGCAACGGGACCGATACACACAAGTTTTATGACGCTGCAATACCCATTGATTTATTGCAAAGGACAGAGGGTTATCATTTACAAATTCCACTCATTAACCCGGTCACAAAGGAGCCTACCGAACAAAAAGTATCATGTATGGTTTTTGCGTATCATATGATGTTGCGAGAAAATTATTTAAGCTCTTAGCCGGTGGTAGTTGTTTCATAAATTTTGGTGAACATGTATGTGAAGGTGAAAGTGAGCGTGGCGTCTTCTTGGCTTCCTTTACGAAAGGCACCAACAGTTACTCACCTTGCTGTGCACTTAGAAAATGGAGGCGTGTATATTTCACGAAAATTTTAAGAAGGAATTGTGTCACCGCCAAAACTACACTAACAGCTTTCTTTCAACTTTGTCAAACCAACCTTTGCAAAACGTTGTTATATTCTGAAGTCCCCGCTATTATACTTGGCACACATCTAGGAAGGGGAAAACGCCGTATTCAAGGCGCATCTGTTGCAATTGTCCTTGGTCGTGTGTATACCATCCATGTAACTAATTTTGAATGTTTCTTTGATTGCTGCTGCATGTTCGGGGTCCTGGATATAAAGACCTTAAAACTGTCAACGGTCAGGAATGCGCAACTTATAGAAGCATGTGAAGCTCATCTTTTAGAAAATGATAATCACTGGGATGAAACCATAGAGAAGCTGTGCAGTTATCACCAGTAAAATAGGGATCTTTATCAACTCTCATAACATCT
>JAGSMP010001173.1:0-150415 GCA_029286625.1 Parnassius orleans | reverse complement strand
ATACCCATTGATTTATTGCAAAGGACAGAGGGTTATCATTTACAAATTCCACTCATTAACCCGGTCACAAAGGAGCCTACCGAACAAAAAGTATCATGTATGGTTTTTGCGTATCATATGATGTTGCGAGAAAATTATTTAAGCTCTTAGCCGGTGGTAGTTGTTTCATAAATTTTGGTGAACATGTATGTGAAGGTGAAAGTGAGCGTGGCGTCTTCTTGGCTTCCTTTACGAAAGGCACCAACAGTTACTCACCTTGCTGTGCACTTAGAAAATGGAGGCGTGTATATTTCACGAAAATTTTAAGAAGGAATTGTGTCACCGCCAAAACTACACTAACAGCTTTCTTTCAACTTTGTCAAACCAACCTTTGCAAAACGTTGTTATATTCTGAAGTCCCCGCTATTATACTTGGCACACATCTAGGAAGGGGAAAACGCCGTATTCAAGGCGCATCTGTTGCAATTGTCCTTGGTCGTGTGTATACCATCCATGTAACTAATTTTGAATGTTTCTTTGATTGCTGCTGCATGTTCGGGGTCCTGGATATAAAGACCTTAAAACTGTCAACGGTCAGGAATGCGCAACTTATAGAAGCATGTGAAGCTCATCTTTTAGAAAATGATAATCACTGGGATGAAACCATAGAGAAGCTGTGCAGTTATCACCAGTAAAATAGGGATCTTTATCAACTCTCATAACATCTTGCGGGCTATCTAATCGGTGGATTGCTGGTTGCTGATTATGTTACTGATGTGGTGCTTCAGAGAATGCAACTATTCACTCCATCATCTGTGATACACATCGGAGGCAGATCTCAGCCTTAGTTTGATCGCTCCTGTAAAACTGCATTATGCAGCAAGCAGTAGTGTTTTCCGGCCTGGGCTGATGCTTCGGCGACCGGGGATGTAAACAATAACTAAATAACTCCGTCTCCAAGTCCTTCAAAAGAGTTATTGCCAAGGTAAAGTATGAGCAGATTGGCAGAATTGACGAGAAATTAGTTCGCCTTCCTTCGGGAACCCGTGTATTCTGATCTATTGCCTAGGCTGTCCAAGAGAATTTCTGTAAGCTATCACTTCCATCTCTGCACAGGGAGGACGACTCACTGATCTACGCCGCAAAAGAGAAAGCCGACCTTTTAGGCTCCCTTTTTGCGTCCAACTTGACTCTGGTCAAGTCCAAGGACCTCCTCCTTGGCGGTTAGCTTGGACATAGCGAATTTCTACGATCGGGTTTGGCACAAAGCGTTACTTTCGAAGCTTCCATCTTATGGGGTTCCCGAGAAATTATGCAATTGGATCAAAAGTCAAGTCTTTGTTGAACAAAGTCACGGAATCCAAAGCCAAAAGCCCAATTGGCCTCTAAAAAGCTTGGCGTGATTTTTAGAGCGGGCCAGTATTTCATGCCGGCACACCGTTTGCAGATTTACAAGGCATGTTCGGCCTCACATGGAATACTGTTCTTATCTCTGGGCAGGGGGACCCCAGTGCCAGCTCCTTCCACTTGATCTCATCCAGCGCAGAGCGGTTCGAATCGTCTAACACCTTCTTTCAGATCGGCTTGACTCACTGGCGCTGCGAAGAAATGTTGCATCTCTTTGCGTATTTTATCGCATCTACCACGGGGAGTACTCAGAGGAATTGTTCGGACTAATTCCAGCCGCGTAGCTCGTCGCTAACCATCGGAGCCGTGGTAGCTCAGATGGTTAGCGCTCGCTGTAAGTTACACAGTACGCGAGCAACCCGGGTTCGATCCCCGCCGGCACCATTGAAATTGTTAATTGCAGTTTTAAGTGCTGATTTACCACGTGCTCGGCGGTGAAGGAAAACATCATGAGGAAACCTGCATGTCTGAGAAATCAAAAAAAAAATTTCGAAGACATGTGAAGTTCGCCAACACGCATTGGGGCAGCGCGGCGGACATTTCCTTGCCCTTAAACCCTCTCAAAAATAAGAGGAGGCCTGTGCCCAGCAGTGGGACGTATATAGGCTGTAAATTTTTTATTTACATCGCGACAAAACTCGGGATACCATCCATACAATCTGGATGATTGGCGGTCCACCACTGTGCGATTCACAAAAAATTTACTTCCTCGCACAAGTTGTGCGAGGAAGTAACTATATGGAATCGACTACCACCAGCGATTTTTCCGGACCGATACGATTTAGGGAACTTCAAGAAAAGAGCCTGCTCTTTTTTTAAAGGCCGGAAACGCATCTGCAATTCCACTGGTGTTGCAGTTGGTCAAGGGTGGCGATAGTCACTTACCATCAGGTGAGTCGCATGATTGTTTGCTCCCTCTGATTAAAAAAAAACTTCTATTAAAATTTATTAACTGATTTTATAATTATTCTTGACTGAAAGCAAGTACTGTAAGTGTAAGTAACTATTTTATAGTAAATGAGCAATTACTTCTTCGTTTCATCAGAACACAGCAGAACAAGCATTGCGACCCATTCGTGCTACAACTATAATATAGGTGCAGTATGGCTCTACCATGTATGTTGGATACGGTATTAACATTAATGGCGAAAACATCAATGACCTTCGATTTGTCGACAATATATTTTTTTATAGGAGAGGGGGCAAACGAGCATACGGCTAACCTGATGGTAAGTGACTACCGCCACCTATGAACAACTGCAACACCAGGAGAATTGCAGGTGCGTTGCCGACCTTTTAGAAAGTAGTAAGCTCTTTTCTTTTTTTCTATTTTTATAGGATTAAGAGTAGTGACAAACGAGCACACAGTCCACCTGATGGTAAGTGGTTGCTGTGGCCCAAAGACATTTACATCTATCTTCGATTACGAATCAAAATGCAGATGCGTTGTCACTCGTGAGGACTAAGATGGAATTCCTCCTTTCCAGTAAAATGGTCTCCGGTTCTCTACACTCACCATACGAAACACAGCAGCGTTAATCTGCTATTTTATGCAGGTATTATGTGAGAGTGTGGTCCTTCCCCGGTTGAGCCGACCCATTCGTGCTACAACTATACTAATATAGCTCAGCATGGCTCTACCATGTAAAGAAGGTTATTATGACAGAATCCCTGAAGGACATTAGCACTATGCTCAACGACCTCAATAGTGTTTCTATGGGTTATTGGGTTTTAAGATTTTAACGGACAAGACAAAAATCATGTCTAGCGTCCATGTTACTACGCTCGAAACTTTTGAGGAGTATGTGTATCTGGGAGAAAATGTTTGATAAGGTAAGTCCAACTTCGACCAAGAGGTCAACCGATGAATCCAAATTAGCTGGGATGCGTTCCAGAAACTGCGACAAATCTTTTTGTCCGATATTCCTCGGAAACTTAAGGCTAAAGTGTACAACCAAAGCATGTAGAGTGTTCAGTGTAGTGTGTGAATCGTGGTCTTTCACTGCTGGTGGTTTGAGGAAGCTCAAAGTCACTCAGCGTGTGATGAAAAATGCTATACTCGGAATTTCTCTACGTGATAAAATACGATCTTTTGTTTCAGTTTTCCTTTGCAGAAATGGTGATTACTGAGAACAAACGGTTCTAAAATAGAGAATAGTTTAATAAAGAGCGACTTCTGATTATCGCATCAAGCGTTATTCACCCGTAGCAGCGACACAACGTAGGACTCTCCACCACATATCCGCAAAATAACCAGAGTTGCATCTTAATCCTCGGATGTGACAAAGCATCTGCAGCTTCTTTATTCAAAATTGCTTGCGGTAGCCATAAGTTATCAGGTGAGCTGTGTCACTTACAGTCATCATCATCATCATCATCATCATTACAGCCCTTTACAAATCCACTGCTGAACATAGGTTCTGCCCAAGCAATGCCACAAAGCACGGTCCTGTAAGCCTGATAGATTTGGAAATGAGGATATCCGAGGTTAAACAAGAGTAATCGACATAAGTCAGCGGATAAGGAACCGAGGTCAGACGGCTAAGAAAGGTTCTCAAGAGACGACCTCGTACTCGATAGCGCAGTGTTGAGCGACTCCACTTGTTGGAGTGACGAACTGATGAAACACGCAGGCAGACGATTGATACAGGTGGCTCAGCATCGTATTTTATGGCAATCTATTGAACGCCTGTGTTCAGCAGTGAACTGATGATGGGCTGTAGTTACTCAGAGTAGTGATTGCGTCACATGCTAAGGACTCATACCGCAATTTCATTTTTGTGGTACTTTTATTTTGCCCTCACAAATAAAAGCGAAGGGTCAAAAATTAATTCTGTACTTCAAAGGTTTAAAAATGTAACATAATATGGAAAATCTTTTGAAAGCAATGAAAAAGGAATCAATAATGGATTCGGAACGGTGAGAATGACGGTATTAAATTAAATCGTGAATACATATAATATGTCGACCTTTACCTCATCGCTTGTGTCCATTCTTTGGAAATTTATTTCATTACGAATTGATATTAAAATGTTGATAAATTTTTCTAGGTAATTTTTAAGAAAGGGCTGCCTTTAAAAACTGTCGGAAGTTATAAACTGCGCTTCTATTACATAAGGAAGTTTCGTTTTAGCTTTTACGCAAACATTTTGTTTGCGTACTTGTGACCTAATCCCAAAGCTCGTGATTATTAATTGAGTGAGCAATTTATATAATTACAATTTTAAAAAAAAACGAACACGGCTTAAATAGATAAAAGCGTAAATAATTCTAGGTTCGACTGTTAATCAACTGGATTAGAAATACTTATCAACTGAGAGGTAGCACTAACGTCAACAGTTTCAACAACATCGAAATGGACTACACTCAAAAGCTAAATTTAATTAAAAAGAGATTATCACTACAGCCTATAAAAGTCCACCGTTGTACATAAGGTTGAAATTTGCCATACCTTCCACGATTGACAGGCGGTTTGGCAACCGTAGTTTTATTTTTATTTTTGGTTGTTATGAGGAAGACGCCGCTGGCCATCTACTGGTTTGTTCCCCTCTGTCGCCACTTACGACACCCACGGGTGGGGTGGTGGATATTTTTACACGGTCAACTGAGATTATTATTTTAATTTTGATAATTATAAAATATAGAAGATAACAGCCATTATCTAATTATAATAATAAAACGAAATGTTTTCCAGACAAAAAGCGCTACAAGTTAGCACCATATTGTGATTTGCGAGGGTCGTATTGACACTATTAACATAATGTAATCTGTCTGTTATACACCAAAGCATTCTGATAGAGTTGTATTATTTTTATTTGGCCATACTTGAGAAAATAAAAAGTACTTCTGTATTAGGATCTTAATAAAACTTGAACTCGATGGAATAATGATATAACATCCAAAAAAATACAGTGCTGTTTTACAAAATTTTATCTTTTAGTATTGAATTTGTTTTATTTAAAAACTATATTAAAATATTATGTGGGTATGCACGTAATCGATAAATTCGTCGTTCCTTTTGGTCCGAGAGCTCATGACGTATTTTTCATGAAGTGTTTGATGCATGATGAAACTTTGTTGAAAAGTATCAGTCCACTCAACAAGCAGGTATATGACTGTTTGCCTGGCCTACCTGGGTACACCTGGTACTGCGCATACAGGTAAGTCGCAAACAAAATTTGCCCAAAAAAAAAGTGTTTAAAAAAAGTCTCTACAGCAAATGGCACAAATATGTAGGTAGTCATCTCTCAGGGACACTTGCAGGATATTTGCACCACTTACTCAGTTCAGCTGCCTCTGATGCCGGCCCGGCTCTAAACGAGGTACCCCTGAGATGAGAGGCCGCCAAAGTGTCTAAACAAGTAGCATCCCACACTAGGGCTTTACCTCTCTCCCAAGGGACCAAAGTCATACCGTCGGTTCTCCTGCCATCATCTCTAAATATTCAGTTAAAGGAGACAAGAGCCCTTCGGATGACATCGTTCAAAGAACCGTGCCGTGAAAACCTACCAGCACTTTTCTTACATGAAAGTCCGTGGAGCCCAAACTCGTCGATGCTGCTACCACAGGGGCACTGATGGGGTTGACAAATTGCCGCTCCTAGTCGGATTCCTACGGCGATGCGCAAGCTTTCCCAATCAAGTAATGTGCCGAAATTACTTGGTGGTAAAGCCTGTAAGCAGTGATAGATCAGATTTATTTAAATATTTTAAAATTTTTAACCCCCCGGAGAAACTGTCTGCCCTTTTTTGAATTTTTTTTTTATTATATATAATAGACACGCTGTAAAAATGACAGATTAAATCAAACACTTTTTTGAATTATTGAAAACTAGCTGTTACCCGCGGCTTCGCCCGCATGGTCACTGAGAAATGAACTATCCATTGCTTTTTGAATTGAAAGAAAACTGAGTTTTATAGATTTGTCAGAGATGCAGCCATTAAAAGGAAACTGAGCAAAATTGATTCGTCAGCCTATTTAAATGTTTTGAAACGCAGCGTATAGGAAAGCATGAAAATAGCCTGTTTATTCCAAATGGAAATGGGATATTTTTTTAATTAAAGGAAACTGAGCATAATTATCCGTCAGGAATGCAGAATTTTGAAAAGAAATTGAGCTAAATTGATTTTCTTCAAACGTTTTGGTGCATCGTAATGCACAGAATAGGCGATAACCTCGCAGACGATATTAAGTAATCCGTTGATGCTCTGCCTATCCCGCAAGGGTTACTGGCGTAATTATAAGCATGGATCAGAAATACTATCACCACCTGTCACGCTTTCACCCTTAACTATTACTAGGTAGAAACAGTTCTTAGTAAGCCTTATTAATAAGCCTTAGTAATATTTATTGAACGGAAATGAATACAGTTCTTATATGTGGTTATGAATGAATCGGTATTACAATAAGAAAAATTGTGCAAAATTATAAGAAAAATATTTTTTGAGAGTTCTTATTAACTATCGTATACATAGTTTAAATTGATTCCGCTAGATGTCGTTACTAGGTTTTTAAAACGCGGTAACGAAATGTTTCCTGACATGTACTTAACTCCCGCCGTTCAGCCGCGCGTCAACTTATAGTGCATACGGTACCTATACGCTTAAATTGTTAGCTTATTCGACTACCTGCTTTCGATTTCGGTTGTTTGTTATTTGCTTTGTGATTTGGTTAAGGTTGAATGGATTTATATTGGCTTTCATTTTCGGATTTGTGTATTTTCTGGATCGGTTTTGTTGATTTGGTTGGTATTCCTTTATACATATTTAGACTCTGGCTTTGATTTTGGATTTTGTTTATTTAGAATCATGAATTGGTTTTCGTTGTTTTAGGTTGTTTAACAATATTTCAAAGGAATATTAATAGTATAGATAGTGTATACGGTACCTATACACTTACTTTTTTCGTTGGTTATATTTATATTGACTACTGCTTTCGATTTCGGTTTTCTGCGATTTATTTTGTGATTTGGTTTAAGTTGATTCGATTTTTTTGGCTATCGTTTTCGGATTCGTGTTGTGTCTTGAATTGGTTTTGTTGTTTTGATTTTAAAATATTTAAAGGAATATTTATTCCTTTTAGATATTTTGGATTTGCTTTAAAAGAAATATTTAAAAGGAAATTTAATTCTTTTAGGTATTTTAACGTTTATTTATAAATAGGTTTTTCTTACTTCATAATGCCTCGCAAACGTAAGTCCAGCTTTCAAGAGTATCTTCTCAAAGACAAGCGAAAAGATTAGCTCGATCGCTAGAATCTTTAGAAGATGCTGAACTGAGAAGGCAAGAACAAGCAGAGCATCAGGCTGCTTTTAGAGCATCTGAGACACCTTCTTGACGTCAGCAAAGGCGTCTTGAACAGACAGAGCGTCAGGCTGCTTTAAGAGCTTTGAAACACCTACTCAAAGTCAGGAAAGGCGTCTTGAACAGGCAGAGCGTCAAGCTACTTTAAGAGCTACTGAAACACCTGCTCAAAGTAAGCAAAGGCGTCTTGAACAGGCAGAGCGTCAAGCTACTTTAAGAGCTACTGAAACACCTGATCAAAGTCAGCAAAGGCGTCTTGAACAGGCAGAGCGTCAATCTACTTTAAGAGCTACTGAAACACCTGCTCAAAGTCAGCAAAGGCTATTCGAACAAGCGGAACGTCAGGCCGCCTTAAGAGCCGCGGAAACACCTGATGAAACTCAACACAGACTCATTGAGCAAGCTGAACGTCAATCTACTATAAGGACATCTGAAACACTAGAACAGACACAGGCGCGAAGAAATGCAAATGCACAGCTCCAAGCTGAACGTCTACAAAATTGTTATCGGACTGATGGACAAGGCGTGTCGATTTTGCAGCGCTTTAAAATGGAAGGATGGGACCGCAGGCATGTGCTGTTCCAATGGCAAAGTGTCTCTTCCGTTACTTGGGGAACCAGAAGAACCTTTGAAACTCTCTTTTATATGATGCTTATGAGTCACGGCGCTTTTAAACAGGATCTGGAAATATAACTCATGCTTTCAAATGACGTCCTTCGGAGTTGACTGGGAAATAATAATGCCGGGATTTTTGCCAAAAAGTACTGACAGACACGATTTAGTTGCTAGAGTATTTAGATTAAAAGTACAAAAATTAAAGTATGTAATTAACAAAGGGAAAATTTTCGGAAAGGTGCAGTGCTTCATGTATTCAATTGAATGGCAAAAAAGAGAATTACCGCATGCCCACATTCTAATATGGCTTAAAGAGAAGTTGCGGCCCAGCCAAATAGACGACATAATAAGTGCCGAGATTCCGGATCCTGAGCAAGATAAAGAATTGTATGATACCATCGTCTGAAATATGATTCACGGTCTGTGTGGAGCACGAAATTCAATATCGCCATGTATGAAAGAAGGAAAATGTACAAAGAAATTCCCTAAACAGCTATTAAAAGAAACAGTGCACAATGACAATGGCTACCCTTTATACAGACGCAGAGCTCCTGAAGATGGTGGCAGGAAAGTTACAATCAAATCTCGCTCTGGAGCGTTCGAAACCTTGGATAACAGCTGGATTGTCCCGTATTCGCCCATTCTATGTAAAATGTTTAATGTCCACATTAATGTAGAAGCATGTAGCTCTGTCCTCGCAATGAAGTATATCTGTAAGTACATAAATAAAGGAAGCGACCAAGCAATATTTAATCTCAGGAGTTAAGGTGAGGCAACGCCGTATTCAAGGCGTGCCTGTTGCAAATTGGCCCGGTGTAAAGTCATCAGATGCCCTTGGTCGTGTGTATACCGTCCATGTAACTAATTTTGAATGTTTCTGTTTACGATTGCTGCTGCACCATGTTCGGGGTCCTACAGGATATAAAGACCTTAAAACTGTCAACGGTCAGGAATGCGCAACTTATAGAGAAGCATGTGTAGCTCTGCATCTTTTAGAAAACAATAATCACTGGGGATGAAACCATGGAGGAAGCTGTGCAGTGCCAGTCACCAGCCAAAATTAGGGATCTTTATGCAACTCTCATATCATCTTGCGGGCTATCTAATGCATATAAATTGTGGTACAAATATAAAGAGTACATGGCGGAAGATATTTTGCGAAGGTTACAGCAGACACACGCGAACATGACATACAATGAACACATTTATATTGAAGCACTTGGAAAATTGAAGATAAAGTAATGGCAATGGTAGGCAAAAAGTAAAGCGACTTTGGAATGATAAGCCCTCAGCGAACAACCAAAAATAAACTAAGTGATGAAATTATACGTGAAACAAACTACGATATAATATCTTTGCAGCAGCAAGTAGCCGAATTTGTACCCCGCTTGCTTCCCGAACAAAAACGAGTTTTTTTCAAAGTATTAGGACAAATTGAATCTGGAAATGTTGCACTTTTCTTTTTAGATGCCCCTGGAGGAACTGGGAAGACATTTTTGTTAAATTTATTATTAGTGCAAGTACGGAAAGATAAAAACATTGCTGTGGCCGTAGCTTCCTCCGGTATAGTCGCCACGCTGCTAAGTGGGGGCCGCACTGCACATTCTGTTTTAAAACTCCCTCTTAATCTAGCCCAGGAAGAATCGCCGATCTGCAACTTTAGCAAAAATAGTGCGCGATGTATAATGCTACGACAATGCAAACTTTTAGTGTGGGACGAAAGTACAATGTCGCATAAAAAAGCTGTAGAAGCACTAAATCGAACGCTCCAGGATTTGCGCAGCAATACCGATGTAATGGGAGAAATGTTGGTTTTACTGGCTGGTGTCTTTCGCCAAACTTTACCTGTCATTCAAAAGGGCACACCTGCAGATGAAATTAAAGCATGCCTCAAGTCGTCTATTTTATGGAACAAGGTGACAAAATTCAGTTTAACTACGAATATGAGAGTGCATTTATATAATGATATCAATGCTGGAAACTATGCTGACACACTATTAAAATTGGCGATGGGCGGTTGGAAACGGATGCTGAGGGCTGCGTTAAATTGACGAGAGATTTTGTAATTTAGTACAGAGTCATTCCGAATTAATTGCGAGCGTTTATTCAGATTTAACGAACAACATGCCTGAAGACAAATGGTTATGTGAAAGGGCGATTCTTGCACCAAAAATGAGAGCGTTAACAAAATAAATTCAGATATATTGCGAAGTAGCAGGAGAAATAACAGAGTATTTGTCAGTAGACACAGTTATGGACACAGAACAGAGCACTTCATATCCCGTAGAGTTTCTAAATTCTCTAGAGTTTTCAGGTGTGCCTCACATAAGCTTCAATTAAAATTAGGCGTCCCAGTCATGCTAATGCGAAATTTAGATGCTCCTCGGTTATGTAACGGGACAAGGCTGCGTGTGACACATCTTGACGGAACATAATCGGTGCTACAATTTTGACAGGCGTAGAAAAGGTGAAAATGTTATTATACCACGGATCCCTATAATTCCCACAGATCTTCCTTTTCAATTCAAAAGGTTGCAGTTCCTATTAAGCTCAGTTTTGCAATGACAATTAATAAAGCGCAAGGGCAAACGTTACAGGTAGCGGGGTCAACTTAGAAAACCGTGCTTCTCTCATGGTCAGCTGTATGTAGCATGTTCGCGTGTGTCAAATGCCCAGAATTCCACATTCTTTCCCTGAATGGAAAACATATAACATTGTGTACAGTAGCGTCTTAAAATAGTGTTCAGTTAGTTTTTTTCCAAAATTCCCACAATCAATTAATCAGAATTCCCACAGATCTTTCCTTTCAATTCAAAATTTCCTATTTAGCTCAGTTTCTTTTCAATCCCAAATGCTGCACCTCTGACGGACCTATTAAGCTCAGTTTCCTTTCAACTCAAAAGGCTGCCTCTCTGACGGATCTTTTATTTGGCTCAGTTTCCTTTCAATTCAGAAAACTGCATCTCTGACGAATCAATTTAGCTCAGTTTCTTTTCAAAACTCTGCATCCCTGCCGGATAATTATGCTCAGTTTCCTTTAATTAAAAAAATATCCCATTTCCATTTGGAATAAACAGGCTATTTTCATGCTTTCCTATACGCTGCGTTTCAAAACATTTAAATAGGCTGACGAATCAATTTTGCTCAGTTTCCTTTTAATGGCTGCATCTCTGACAAATCTATAAAACTCAGTTTTCTTTCAATTCAAAAAGCAATGGATAGTTCATTTCCCAGTGACCATGAGGGCGAAGCCGCGGGTAACAGCTAGTATTTAAAGTAGTATTAAAATTTGACTTCGAAGGACGACTATCTCACCTATTAATTTTCAATAAGTGACTAGCTGCAACCCGACGCGTTGCTGCCGCAGAAGTAATAATTGTGGAAATATCGTTTTGAATTTGGAAGAGTTATATAGTAACGATACACGTGCCACCTACTGGAAGTTAATTGTACTATGGCTAATTTCGCAGAAGTGCAAGCAATAAGTTGACAAAGTTTTAGCACAATCTGATGAACAAACAAACATTATTTTTTTATATATTACATTAGATATTGTTCAATTTTTTAGATGTTGCTATTTTAAGTATCATAGGTTTGTTGACAGAGGTTCTTGCATCAACTGCTGTTTTAGTGTCCCTCATAATGTTTAATTAGATTGACGTCTCCTCGACGTTCCCTCCACAGACTATTGAAAAAGATACATTTGAAATCACACAAAATTAATTAGTAATTACTTGTTGGCAACATTTTAAAATTATTTGGCGACAATTTCTACTCTGGGTGATTGTTTGATCACAGACTATTATTTATTTGACATTGGCAACATGTAAACAAACGACAGACTAATCTGTTAGACATTGGCAGTATGAACATAAGCAATGAATGTTTTTTTTTATTTTATTTTATTTATTTTAGCTTCATACGTTCCTTCTCCATATAAACGCTAGCAAATCTCGCATTACTTCTTGCACGCAATATGCTTGAAAAGGGGTACAAAGTGTATATAATATATAGGCAAAAACCTCAAACCTCGGCGGCCAATCTCAACGAAAACTAGCTATCTTTGCAGGACAGGATTATAGTGCATCTGTATATCTAGACTATCTATCTGACATATAGACACGACCGGAGAGAGATCAGGCGCAGGACCAACGGCTTTTAATGATTTCCGAGGTACGGGGGTGATACACTGCCAACTTCCTGACTCCAAGCTGCTACTGAAAATTTCTTGACAGAAAACTCAATAACTGATTTTAAGCCGACCCGGGATTTGAACCCGGGATCAAATGATCAGCAGGCGCACTCTCAACCACTAAACCAACGAATTTCTCTTCATACCAAGGACAGAGACAGGGACATAAGGAGTTGTTTTCGACTTTTGAAGCCTACACAATTCTGAAAATATATGTAATTATTATGTGAAAAAAGTGGTATGAAATCAAAACAAATATATATTTTTGTGTATATTTTATACACAGAAAGATATATGCATTGTAATTTGGTCGTTTCTTAGTAAGCGAACATTTAATTGTTACCTAAAACGCCAAATCACCGTATTTAATTTTCTCTCTTCAAGCTCTTTCAAAATAGCATTGTCAAAACACTCAAGTAAGCAAACAAGGCGGCTGAAATGCTTCATTACATCTGCTTCATTAATTGTAAGCGAATTAATTAATTAAAACCAACGCTGTGGAATATTGAGCTGTATTGAAAAAGCTGAACCATAGTTTAATTTTGTACAAAACACTGGAACGGCACTAACTTACAATGCAATTCAAGTTCAGGATGACACTTCATAATTTTACTGTGGTAAAAAACGGAACACCAATAAAACAACTTAACAAATACTGAACAATTGAACAAATAACTTAATTGTTCTTTTGTTTGTTTGTTGTTAATTGAATGACAGGGTGAGAAATTGTGAGATAAGAGAAGAATGTGGTTTGCAAGATGATGCTGTGACAAGGATTAAGAAAGGAATGCTTCGGTGGTTTGTTCATGTAGAAAGAATGAACGAGGAAAGAGTGACAAAGCAAATCTATGTTGCAGAAGTGAACGGTAGAGTCAGGAAGGTACAACCTAGGCAAAAGTTTATCGACCAAATTGGTGATATTATATTGAAAATAGGCCAAATTAAGAGAACCCTTAACTGACGAGCACGTATGCGTAGGTATATGGATGTGAAGGAGGCGAGAGAGGTGTGTCAGGATCGTGCCAAATGGAAGTCCGTAGTTTCTGCCTACCAGTCTGGATAACAGGCGTGAGTGTTTATGTACGTATAATTTGAAAAAGAAAATAGTGACTTGGTACTCGTTAATACATTAAAACCACTTACATTTTTTTTTAATATGTTATGAAATTCGTAATTACTATGAAGAGATTATAAAAAAGAAATTGCAAAGTTTTTTCTCTTCTTTTTAATTAAAACACGCCTAACTCTAGCAGTAGTGAAAATTTGATATTCTCTTGATCGATTATTTATCAAATGTGCCCGAGTTTATAGAATAGAATAGAATAGAATAATTTTTATTCAATATAGATTTTGATTCAATATAGAATGACTTATTGAAAGTCATTCTTTACTTTACCACTGGTTCGAAAATAAACCTCTGTCCTCGGAAGAACCAGCAAGAAACCCAGCGGGACTTTATTTTATAAAGTAAATTTTACATTAATGGTTGTACCAACTATTTAAGTACAAAATTTATTTTAGAAACTGCTTGGAAGCATTTTATTATGCCAGTAATGTCTGGGATAACACAAATTACTCACTACTATTTTATTCATCAGCACATGAGTAAAGAAACCGTATCGTACAGAGGCATAGCTTCATACAACCGCGCTATGATAGGTACACTACCACAAGCTTGAGGCACGTGTGTGCGTGAGCACTGGCGACTCGTCACGTACAGAGAGAAACTGCTTTGAACCGGCTCGGCCAGTGCTCAAACTCAGAGTTGTGTAAAAAATAAAAAGTTTCAAATTTTATTTTTTAAAGAATTATTCGCGTTCAATGAAATATAAAAAGTGTAAATATGGTTTAGTATACTTGTTTGTATAAAAAATAATAGAATAAATAATAGAATAAATAAAAATATTTTTTTTTTTCACTATCCTAAAGACCACTAGGGAAGTAATTACCCATTATGACCTGAATTATTTTAGGGGCTAAGAATTTGATAATTTTTTGATATGTTGTTACTAAAGGTCCCTTAAGTTATTTTTGAACATTAAAAGTTTAAGTAATTTATCAGTTTTGGAAAAAACAATGGGTGCCGTACTTCTATTAGGTATGTATTAACTTATCATTAGCTAACAAATTTGACCGTCTATTGATAAAATTATGTAGATTTAAAGTATTTTAGGAGTGAATTAATAAAAAAGAGTATTTATTTTATCAAATAACATAATATTAGTACCCCAAGTTTTGTAGTTTATATACGAACGTAAAAAATTAACAAAATTAAGAATATTTTTGCGATTAATCTACCAAAAGGTTGTTTTTCACTTTCCCCCAAAAATAAGTCCAGGATTTCCGTAGGTGACTTTCCTCGAACTGAACTAAAATCTCCTTCAGGAAACATGGACGGCTCCCAAACTAAATCTTCATCAATCCATCTTCATGACGCATACTTCTTTTTTTATTTGTTCAATACGGTTCGTCTGCTGCGGAATTGCCTGACTCGCACGAAGAACTGTCAAGTTGATTAGAGCAAGTTTGAGTTCTGCGACCTTCTTGACCACTTTGACTACCTCTTCCGTGTCGTGAAGAAGAGTAGCCTCGTGGAGAACGCAATTATGTCCCTGCTACAGGTTATACATCTGGTACCATCCATGCATTTTCGGGACTAGAGGAGCGTGTCTGACGTGGTAACAATGACGTAAATGCGTACACCACTTCGCACCCAGCATTAAGTTGACGATTTGTGAGGCTATATATTAGACCACCCCCTTCTTTATCGCCCGCATCTTGATCAGAGTCGATTGTCGGTTCTGAAGGTTCAATATAAAGCAACCCGGTTCAAGCTTCTCATCTTCTTCTAGTAAGGCTAGTGCCTCGTGTAGTGAACAACCCCTGTCAAGACAAATAAATACTATTACACACGGAGAAATCAAAAAATAAACATTGCCACATGTAATTTGAAAATACATGATATCGGTCTAGAGGTGCTATGCAGCACCCGTAACTTTTGGCGTATGATAAACGAAATACGCGAACAAAACTGAATAAATTTACACTACACTCTAGTCAAACAAATATATACGAATAAAAAAAAAATGCATTTCAATTATATATTACACGATATTAATAAATTATAACATACTTACTTTAAAGGTAAATCCATTTTTGCCAATAATTTCAAAACACTGATTTATTGACGGCCGTGCTGGTCTCAACAAGTGCATCAGTTGAAATAAAGTATTAAAACTGTTAGCTACCTTGCTCTAGTATTGCATCGACAGTCATTCACTAATTGAGGCGTGCGTATGATGCGAAAATATGAAGGGCTAGAATTGGGTGCCAAACGGCACCGCTAGGTTATAATGGGTTAACTATAATTTATTATTTTTAATGCGGTAGATAGATACCTGATACATATAGGTATATTATGTTTGAGGTATCTATTAAAATTGAAAGGAAACGTAGTACGTAGTACCTAGTACTTATTTTTATAATGTTTATAATTGAATAATTACGTTTATAAGTTAAATATATAGGTTCATGTTTTTTTAATTATTTTAGACGACAAGAGTAGATAATAGCTATCGGGCAAAAAGATCTCCTTTAAAAACTTTTTTATTATAAAAATTGTGAGGATCACTTCGAAAAATCCTGTATTAAATTAAAAAAAGGACCGTAAAATATTTATTTGGAAATGCTTTTCCAACGCTCAACTTGCCGACATATTATGACGGTGCTTGTTTGAGTTCCAGTCAATGTGAGAATGTATCTGAAATAAATGTATGAATTGCTTGAACAAAAATTTCGCGGATATTTTGATCTCGAAAGAAATATTGTAATTATTTGTAATGAAATAATAAAACGTGTGCGAGATTGTATATTCGTTATGCCATATGAGTGCTTTCCAATAGATAATTTAAAAAAAGACATTAGATTTAGAATTTATCATTTAATTAAAAGGTGCAACAAATTTTTGAAGAACAAAAATTATAAAATAAAATATTTAGAATAAAAATAGTTTGTAAAAAAATATTCTACATTAAGTATTATAATAAAAACTGATAAAAGTTTTGTTGTTTAATTTTAACCTCTTATGGCAACCCTACAAAAATATTTTAAAATTTTGACAACTCCTTAGAAGCTTTGCCTCTGTACTCATGTGCCATCAGTGCCGCTTGCGCAGTGCGCAGTCCGCAAAGCCGGTTAACGCTTTTTGTACGTGGTATAGTCATGCTGCAGCTATATTATGTTTGTAGCACGAATAGGCCGGCTCATAATACCAGCGTAAAATAGCATATAGCAGCATATGCTATTTCAAGCTGTTTTGTACGGTGAGTGCAGAGAACTGGATACCCCTTTTACTTGAAATGAGGCATTCCATCTTAATCCTTAGGGGTGGCAGCGCATCTGCATTTTTATTCTTAATTGAGGAGAGAAGTTGTAGATGTCTATGGGCCACAGGATCCTCTTATCATCTCGTGGACTGTGTGCTTTTGGCAAACTCATTCTATAAAAAAAATAGAAGATTACATTGAAGGTAAACTAAGACAAGTAATATTCATAAACACGGGAATAAACACAACAAAACTATATCATTTTCATTTTATGATGTTCTTGTTATTAACATGACGTAGAAATAAATGATGTTTGTTGTCTGAAAATCTTTTCTTTAATAAAGAATGCTTTCACAAAATAGAAGTCAAATATATGTTGGACGCGCAAAATTATTGAATGGAACTATTCTTAGTTACCCCAGTGTTCCAGCTTTTAAGATTGGCGACGCCGTCCCGTTTCGCATACCGACGCGGAAAGTACAGAGTAATAATTATGAATACAGAGATTTTATAGTTCAACTAACAAATAATAAGAATAATAATTTATGATGTCGCTAGGTTCTGTTGGTTGCACAATTATTAAACTGTGGAATTTGGACATTATCCTAATGCACATAAGACATTCACAGCTCGGGCAAAAGAACATGATGATGTTTTTGACCACTTTCGAGCACAGCGACAAATTCAACACATTTTCTACAATCACATTATTTAGAAAACGCGTTATACAGCCGTGAATGTACGTACATTAGTAAGAATCTATGGGGATGCTTATGCTTAGCAGTGGACATAACATGGGCTGTTATGACGATGATGAATTATCTAAATAAGTACATGAAACAGGATGTTTTTCATGCATGCCCTATGTATCGGCTATATTTTATTTTTAAAAACGCGGCTTTACCTATGTGTCTATTGTCAACTCAAAAACTTTAAATGAATAAATAGGTAAGGATGACCAATGCAGACTATGTTATCCAAAATATTGACTAGAAAAAAAAATTGGCACTTTGTGATTGTTTGGCCATGGAAGGAAAAGGGGAGATCTCCTGCCGGGCAAGTTGATCTGCCCGGAGAGCGGCCAAAGCTCCGTGTGGTAGCACAAAACTATTCTATATATACCGCAGTATTTCGGAAATTTGATAACGCAATTTTAGTTTCGGCGCGTTTCGATGTGGCCACAATTGTGACAATTAATGTCATTACAAAGCATTAGCAATAGTTGGTTTTAAAGTTTTTCAGCAAACAACGAGCTAAATTACCATAGACAACTGTAAGTTTGAAAATAGTTTGAATATTAAATAATAAAATTGTGGTACCTACCACGATAAATTATGAAAAAAAAAATCCTAATAATTGAGAAAATCTCGTACGGACAGTGTCCTTATACCTGTATGAAAGACCACAAACCTTGTATTTATACGGTGAACGTTTAGCAACGTTGTTCCAGCAATGGGCCAAAAAAGTCGGACGATGTGATGTAACAAGAATTCTCTGTATTTCATTTATACTGTGTTTTGGACGCAGAAGCTTTCTCTTCAGGGTTCCTTGAATGCCTCAATTGTCACGCAAAACACGTTCGACTCAAATTTACAGGCAATTCATTCGATATTGGATTATTAGGCATTGATCTTTTTAAAATTTCCAACTAATTCGTTCTTGTGTCGCCGCCTCCTATTCCCAATTTTCCTCGAATGAGAAAATAATGTCGCATGATCAAATTATACGCGATTCGAATGTTTAATTTCGTTTTTATGACGCTCTTTGTATTTTCTTTTTCATACTTTTCCTATATTTTCATTTTAATCAAAGACGTCAGTCATTTAACTCACCTAGAGTAAATTTCATTAGTCACTAGCAGTGTTGTAATGCTGTTTTTATAACAACTCACCAATGTTTCACCGTAATCGGATGAGTGGTATTTGAAACGCATAGAAAAATAACAAACAGGTACTCTTTTTTTTAACTTCATGAGCACACACAAAGTAACTCACAAAAGTTTAATCGTAATCGGATGAATGGTTTCACAACACATAAACAAAAGAAATAAACATTAATTTTCAACCGAGTTCAAAAAAAACAGGTTCTACAGGTACAGAAACGCTCAAAAACGAAGACAGATGATAGTACTAAGGATACCTATGATGATGGGTCACAAAGAAATTCGATCCGAATAATCATGAAAATACTTAAACATAAACAAGTTATGACTTAAAAAGAAAATCAGCTGACATTAGGGTCAATATTCGCGGGCGCTGAACTGTTATTCAGATCGGTACGAAACAATGCATTAGGTATTTCACCACTCTACCTTCTTTCATCACACGCTGCCTCGTGTCGCCTCGCGCTGTGGAATTATACATTCTTCAAGGACGTTACCTGTGCGCATTTGTTTTGGCTAATTAGTTTTTGAGACAGTTCATGTTGATATCACGAGTGAGTCTGTTCAGTTGTTTTGTTTATTAAATTATTGTCGTTATTGTTATTTATTACCAATGATATTGTTCTTGTTGTTACATTTGTGTTTTTTTTTGTTTTAATAATGCCTACCAGGTACGTTTAAAAGCGTATACGGCACATGCTAATGCCTGAGAATAAGGCCACGGAGGATCGGTGTCGTTCTCATACCTAATTTTTTAAATAACTTAGTACTGAACTGATCTGAAAGATACATAACTGTACATCAGAATAATAAACATATACACAATAGATAAAAGTTTGATTCTAACCTTGCTAACATTTTTAATATTTTTTTCATTAGTGGGAATCGAACCAATATTTGGTTATTTAACCTGTGAATTGAATTAAAGTGGCTACGTATGCACAGTGGCAAAAGGTTAAGTAGATAATAGGTATTTAGACAGTTGTAAATTATTAGGTATTGTGGTACCATCGTTATTGCGGGCGCAGCGAATTCGGTTCAAAGCGTACATTGACCTCAGTCAATGTTTAATTCAGTAATCCACTGCTGGTTTGATTTTTGATTTCATGATTTTTTAAATGAAATTAACATTTATTTAACTATACTAACACGATGGAGTGAATAAACTAATAAAACGTTTGAAAGATGATTTGTTTTTCATCAGATCACTATATTTCACCCATCATCAAAGATATAGTTAGTACTGTCGTCTATCTTCGAGCGTTTCACGACGCGTATGTTTTATTATGTATGTTCACCGATTTCTCGCAAACGGCTGAATCGATTGAAATGATATTTTTTTTGGAAATAGATTATACTTCAGGGGTGGTCCCATAAAAGTATTAAGAGAATTTAAGGGTGGATAAATAGGGGTTGAACTTGGAAAATTTAGCTATTTAGACGACATTCTAATTGTTACCTTGAACTTGTGATAATCGTTATTCTACTCATCATCATCATTACAGCCCTTCACAAGTCCACTGCTGAACATAGGCCTCCCCCAAGGAATGCCACAAAACATGGCCCAGGTCGTCATTCCATCTAGTGGGAGGTCGCCCTACACTTTACGATACCGGTATGAGGCAGCCACTGATAACCTTTTTCCCATCGGTTGTCGGTTCGAGTTATAGCCGGCCTATTGCCACTTCAACTTACTAATCCGTTGGGATATGTCGGTCACTCTAGTTCTACTGCGGATATCCTCATTTCGAAGTTTATCACGCAGAGAAACCCCGAGCATAGCCCTATCCATAGCTCGCTTAGCGACTTTGAGCTTCCATAAGGCCAGCAGGAAGGACCACGTTTCAGATCCATAAGTCATCACTGGCAACACGCACTGGTTGTACAATTCGTTTTTAAGTTTTGAGGTATACGTGATGAGAAGATGTGTCGTAATTTCGAACGCTGCCCAGCCGAGTTGAATCCGTCGATTGACCTCTCGGTCGAAGTTAGACTTACTTAGTCGGACTATTTGTCCCAGGTAAATATACTCGTCAACAACTTTGAGCTTAGTGCCCCACCAACTACCGGCATAGGTATGACATGAACATTATACATGATCTTTGTTTATATTCTACTCAAAAGTTTAAAGAATTAAGGAATGACTTCAAAAACTAAAATTATTAGAAAATTCCACATAATATTATCTCTTTTAGCACCGACTTCAGAAGCTTGTATTTTTTTGTATTTGCTGTGGTATTTTTCTAATACTTTTTCGTTTTTGAAGTCAGATTTTTGTAATTTGTTTTTATTATATATGTTACAGTCAAAACTCATAACCGGTCACAACCACTTTTGACTGCAAAAATCAGGCAACAGTAGTTTTGACTAAGGACGTTGGTCAAAACCACGCTTAACTGATTTTTGCAGTCAAAAGTAGTTTTGACCATGGACGTTGGCCAAAACAACTTTTAATTGCAAAAATATTGGTAATAGAGATTTTTACCAAATTATATCGGTCAAAAGTGGTTTTGACAAAGAATGTTAGTCAAACTACTTTTGACTTATACTTTAGAATTTTAAAATTAAAAGTTAAATTATTCTTTCAACATTATATTTTATACTATCAATGTATGGTTTTATGGTGGCCCAGTGGCCACCCCAGCCGCACCTTTACCTACTGTCACTGATACTGCGAGTTTTCACCGATAATGTGAACTTTAAATGAGGCAAAATTACTTTTGAGAACGTTGGACAGAACCACTTTTGACTACAAAAATCAGTCAAATCTGTTTTTGACAAAGGGCCATCGGTCAAAACCATTTTGTTCGATTTTGCAGTCAAAAGTGTTTTGACCGGTTATGAGTTTTGACTATGACATATACATAGATCAACAATCATGTGAACTGTACCGATTGTCTTTCAGATTTTTGATTTAATTTTAAAAATTCAATTCTAAGAACAGTGAGGAGTGTCTATAGTGGATACCATTCCAGACTTTAGTTAAAATGAATTTCCCAAAGTTGGGTGCAGGCATCCTCTCATTTTTTCGGTAATAAAGTAATTAGTTTGCCGCGCTGTTCCATAGCGCAGGGGACTTCAGTATATATATAGAAAGATAGAAAATATTTTATTCTTCCAGAGATTCAGGTTTCCTCACGATGTTTTCCTTTACCTATGTTCTGCAATTCCCCTGGTGTTGCGGTTGTTCATGGGCGGCGGTAGTCACTTACCATCAGATAAGCCGCATGCTGGTTTGCCTCTTCTTATATTAAAAAAAAACTACAAGTACATGTTTGGAAAAGGCGAGATTTCCCGCCGGGCTAGGTGTTCAGCCCGGGGAGCGGTCAACGCTTATTTTATTTATATCTAGTTTATTTTATTCTATTTATACAGGTTTTATTCTATTTATTCTATAATTACTGCAGTACTTCGAAACCTTGATAGCGTGATTTAGGCTTCAATGCCTTTTCACTTATGGTGCGACGACAGCGCTGCCACACATGGTTTGGGACTTGTAATTGCAACTATTAATTTTATTGTTACTGGCAGGAATCGAACCCCGGTTGCTCACGTATTATTATTAAAATGAGCGCCCTTGAGGTACCTCGACTCTGTTTACCTGATATTATTCCTCTTGTATTTACTCATACAGATGTTATAAAGGACTCATTGAAAGTTGTTAGGCATTTCAGTCTAGCGGAAAATAATCGAGTGAAACCGCCGGCCAAAGCAAGGAACGCCATACGGTTAACTCAAACGCGGCGCGAGTTCATTTCAGATTTTATGAAAGCGGTCGCCGACCGCAAATTTTGAAAGGGAAGCGTGAGACAACTTTTAATTAAATACTAATGCCATTCGCGAGGAAATTAACAATTTAAATAGGGATGGGAAATGTCGATGAAATAATATTTTTTCGTCCTTCCTTCCGGTTCCGTTAAAATAATTAAGAGCAATGAAAAAGGAATGAAGGAATCAACATTTAAGCGGACTTAGATATAGGAACAATATTTGCCATCGCTCGAGTATTTTGCAATATACCCAAAAAATATTCAGCAGATATTTCTTGGAGACCGTTAGGACAAAATTAAATTGGGCCATTAAATGCCCGATCGTCGGTTTATACTGACTTCGGTACCGAGCTGACTGGATAAAGTTTAAAAGTCCGTTACGTAAGACGGGTCGTGCGTTCCTTATTTTTTTTATAGGATAAGGGTCACAAACGAGCACACACTCCACCTGATGGTAAGTGGTTGCTGCGGCCCATAGACATCTACATCTATCCTCGACTACAAATCACAATTCAGATGCGTTGCCACCCGTGAGGACTAAGATGGAATGCCTCATCATTTCCAGTAAAAAGGGTCTCCGGTTCTCTACACTCACCATACGAAACACAGCAGCGTTAAGCTGGTATTTTATGCTGGTATTCTGTGAGAGCGTGGTCCTTCCCCGGTCGAACCGACCCATTCGTGCTACAACTATACTACTAATATAGGTGCAGAATGGCTCTACCACGTAAAAAAAGTTTATTGAAGTGTTTTCAGGCTAGCAAAAAAAATTTTTTTTTTGATTCTATGATGTCGCTTTTTAATTTTACTTATTGATATTTGTGATTTGGATATACACATGTACTTGTTTCACTAATATTTATTTTGTATGTTATATTGTATTATATACACGTGTACTTGTAATAAATATTATTAGTGTAACAAGTTTCCACCAAGTGACAACAATCGTATGTATAAATTTAATTTGACCCGTAGATTAAAATGTTGTCTAAATAGTTATATTAAAAATATAATTCCTTACTTTATTCCCTTAACGGTGGACTTTTTTCTTTAAAATTATAAGATAGACATTGAGTTATAAATAGCCTACTGAATAAAACAATCATTAAAATCGATTCCCAATTAGCAAAGATATCGAGAAATAAACATACAAAAAATACATCTAATTCATGACCTTTTTCGAAGTTGACTGAAAATAGAATTATCATTTTATTTAGTTACATATTTTCTTTTCATAGAATTCTTAATGACGTCGTTTTACCTACGCATTCTTGATTTTATAGGATAAGGGTGTTTTTTCAAACTGGAATATTATTAAGAACAATAAAATTATCGTTAGGTAATTTATATTTAGATTACCTTTGAAACTATTTCGAAATGTTTTAAAAAGTATTTTAGCTAACTGAACTGCGCTACTAACGCAGGTCGGTATTGTATTAAATATATATCCATGTTTGTGGGCATACATATGTAAATATAAATTAATTATGGAATTTCATATTACCATTGAAATTATTTCGAAATGTTAAGGGCACCTGTATTTTAGCAAACTGAACTGCGCTACTAACGCTGGTCGGTATCGTATAAAGTATATTGATGTTTGTTTACATATGGGCATACATAATATGTACTTATATTATAATTATGTTATCTCCTTTGAAATTATTTTGAGATTTTCTATCCACCTGTATTTTAACAAACTGAATTGCACTACTAACGCATGTCAGTATCGTACACAATATATCGATGTTAGTGGATACACATATGGATTGCGCCCAATTACGCGCGTTGCCTTCGCAAATAAATAAACAAGTCCGGGATTGTTCCGGACTAATGCTCTAGCGGTTTGATTTTTTACGTACATAGGTATTATGTTTACTCAATCGTTGTGAGTTGAGCTTTGTAGCCATTTATATCTGTAATTTTTTTCATAATAATTATTATTATCAACAACTTTACAAGTCTACGGGTGATAGGCTCCCGCAAGGATTGCCACATATTGTTGCTTGGCTAGTAATGGCAGACGTCTCGCATCTATGACGTTGTTGTGTAATATAATCTGTGTATTATACGTCTGGCGTAAACGAAATGGTTATGTAAAATATTTTTGATATTTCCCATAATATTCTATTATTTCCATACAGCGTTAAATATTATTTGACGTAGCTATCACCAAACATTTTACATTATAACCTGTTAAATATTTTTCTTTTCGCTTGTAGTAATAAAAAACTACTCTAAAAGCTCAATCAATAATACTTGATCAGTAATAATAACCACTCAATTATTAGTCAGGTGATCATTAAATCCTATAAGACTCGCAGGCGCTCCTAAACCTTAATGGACCTGTGCCAAGAACGAATACCTACACGCAGAAATGCTGGAAGTGACTTTCGACTAACGACTATGAGGTGCGACTGCGTAGTGTAGTAGTAGTAGTAGTAGAAGGAACATACTAGGTAGTGTTCCTTCTCTGCCCAGTAATCCGTCTAAGTAGCTGCCACTATCTTACCTATTTCTGCCACCAAATATCAGTGCTTGCACTGCTGTGTTACGGTGGGTATAGAGCGCCAGTTTAATTACAGGCTGTGAGACGTTAATTATTAGTCCTCCGAGTTGACAATGCTTCTGTAGCATTCTTTGCTGTAAATTTGTTGAAGGTGTCCATGGGATGTAGTAGCCACTTACCATCATGTGCGCTAAAGGCATGTTTATCACTTAAATTTTATAAAAATAACTATCGATCCGCCCCAGTTTTTATGGATCTCGACAATCTATTGGGGCCAGTTGTGAATCTAAGCCATCCAGGGATCCACTCAAACACACACAATTTTTTTTATCAAAATCGGTCCGGCACTTTAGCAGGAGTTCAGTGAAAAATACACGTAAAGAAGAAAATATATTGAAGAAAGCTAGTATAAGATAGGCCATCAGGCATTCCACCTTAATCATTAGGAGTAGAATGCATTTGTATCTTTTTTGGTATACTTACCATCAGGTGGACTGCAATCTTTTTTCACTCCAATCGTATAAAAACATACAACTGCCTAAACTTAAAGCCTACCGTTAATATCTACTCCAAAAAATAATTCACTTCCAGAATATCTATCTAGTATACTTGTAAGTAAATGGGCCTGCTAAAAGATACGGTAATGAACAGTCATTCACTTGCCATTGACTTTAACAGATTACGTGACGAGCTGCCTATTTAACGTTTTAAACATGAATATAAAACACATTTATGGTATTTAGCCTTGATAAAGTGAATCGGTCCCCTCAAATTTCTTAATATGGAAGCCACCTGTATAAATTTGTCGTTGTATTATCGTATCTATATCATATCTATTCCATCTGATAAAATGAATTTTCTTATGAGGTAGGACTGTTTTTCTGTCTAGAAGTCCGTCTAGTGAGGAACCACCCTCTTACCTATTTCTGCTGCATTCCGATCTGAAGGGTATAGACAGCCAGTATAAATACACGTTGTAAGGTATTTCATCTTAGATCTCAGAGGTGACAGACAGTACATGATTTGTAGTAGTCTTCGAGCGTCTATGGACTGCAGTAGCAACTCACCTTTAGGTGGACTGTAAGTTCGTTTGACACTACAGTTATATAATTTTTTTTTAATAGAATAAGGGTGACAAACGAGCACACAGTCCACCTGATGGTAAATGGATGCTGGCTTATACATATCTATATCTATTCTCGATTAAGTATCAACATGCAATTGTGTTGCCAGCGGTATCAGGTTTCATCATCGCATACGTACAGCAGCATTATGCTGTTTAAGTATTCTTGGTCTCTTAATTTATTGAATCTGATTGTCTACGCAACGCGATTCGTGGTGCGCTACCTCATGATAGTAGCAAATTTTGGAGAGATTTTAACTTCTTTTCCTGCGATGACGTCCTTCTGTGTGTTCTATTCTGTTCTATTGTATTCTTTTTTTATCAAACTCAAGTGACAAACGAACTTACAGTCTACCTGGTGATAATTGGCTACATGAACACCTGCCGCCAACTTCAAACAAAGAAAGATAAAGATGCGTTGTCAACTCTGAGGACTAACAGGTAATATCTCACAGCCTGTAATTACTTGCTCTCCCTTCAGAGCAAAACACAGCAGTACAAGCACTGCTACATGGTAGCAGGATTAAGTAATAGAGTGGCAGCTTCGAGTGGCAGACGGACTTTTAGGCAGAAAAGGAGCCCTATCTAGTCCTACCTATGAGAACGAAAATTGATGACTATAATAGGTAATTATAGTGTGGCTCTACACCCTTCTGACTGGAACACGGCAGAGCAAGCAGTTATTTATGGCAGAAACATTAACATGGTACTGTCGTAAAAGTTAACGACCTTACCTTTGTAATGCATTTTTAATTCAAAAAAGGCCATCTCATTCACCATATCTATATTTCAGAGGTGTTGTTCTTTGCATCAGTGTAACAAGTACTAATTTGACTAAGGTTATTCAAAGATAATCTCTACTTAAACTCAAACTTTTACAACAAAATTTGTGTAATATAATATTATGTTCTTGACTTAAATTTCAGTTGTGAAGGTTGAATTTGCTCGAAAATATCTCTGAATACTAGCCTTAGTATTACATTAATTAATCTTAGTTTCTTCTAGACAACTTTTTCATAATGACGTACTTGTTCAGCCAAGTAATTAAAAATTATGAGTGTACTTGTTTTATTCAAGTTTTAAAAGCGACTTGCGCATGTCGAACCACCTTCACGCGTTACGAGTGACTTTGTTGTGACATTGACTCAAATTAAAAGTGGTTTTACAGAATGGAATAAAAAAAATTATAAGGATTTAATCGATTTTAATTTAATATTATTTTTATTGCCGATGTTTCGCGTTTCAAAAAGGTAAAATAAATGGAATAAGACAAATTTTACGGATTTTATCTAAATGCGATAAAATCCGTAAAATTAGTTTTATTCCATGTGTAGTATTCACGTAACATTAATAAATCATTACGGTTTAGCGAATTTATATTGTATCATTTTCTGACAACCCCATTCATCAGCATATTACATAGACAATATAGTACGGTGAGCTCAAACTGTAATCTTGAATCTACAGAATACCAGCGTAAAATGGCAGCTTCATGCTGCTGTGTTTCGTATGGTGAGTGTAGAGAACCGGAGACCCTTTTTACTGGAAAAGAGGCTCCATCTTAGTCCTCAAGGGTAACAACGCATCTTTTTTGATTCTTAATTGAGGATAAATGTAGATGTCATGGGCCACATCATCCACCTTACCATCAGGTGGACTGTGTGCTCGTTTGTCACCCTATTCTATAAAAAAAATACTCAAATAACTTTTAATAATGTTTTGAGGTGGTTTCTAACGGTATAGTGGAGACATGAGATAATTCACTAGCCCATAACATCCCGTGGGTGTCGTAAGAAGCGAAAGAGTGAAACTGCAAAAGGAGATAGGCTGTAGCATCTTCCTAATAACAACCCAAAATAACACAAACTGAGTAGTGATGGTAATTCGCCTGATAAGCGTGGAAACTACGGCAAATATCCCCCCTATGAGGCCATCTTTGAAGCAAGACTATATTAAAAAGTGGTATTTTGATAGAAATGAATGAATAAAAGAAATAAATTATTTTAAGCAGGACTTTTAATTCTACAACCATTATATTTACAGCCTTTCACAAATCCACTGCTGAACATAGGACTCCAAAGGAATGCCACAAAGCACGGTCCTGTGTCTCCTACATCCAGCCATTCTCAGCATCTCTTA
This sequence comes from Parnassius orleans, assembly GCA_029286625.1. NCBI lineage: Eukaryota > Metazoa > Arthropoda > Insecta > Lepidoptera > Papilionidae > Parnassius > Parnassius orleans. The sequence goes on along the minus strand of JAGSMP010001173.1, from coordinate 122,172 downwards.
CTATGCAGATAATTAAAGACAGCAAACCCAATAACGCTAAATATTTTCCTCCAAAGGAATGCCACAAAGCACGGTCTGTGTCACCTACATCCATCCATTCCCAGCATCTCTTACTATACAGATAATTAAAGACAGCAAACCCAATAACGCTAAATATTTTTGTTTTTGTGTACGTACACTTTGGGGGCTACGCGCTCGTTGTAAATTTCACAGTACGCGAACCACCCGGGTTTGGTCCCTGTCAGTAATAAAATTGTTAATTTCAATTTTAAGTGCTGATTTACAACGTTTTTGCTCATGCCACGTTGTGCTCATTTACCTACATGTCTGAGAAATAATAAAAATAAAATTCGAAGCAAATGTCTTCAAAGTTATTCGCCAACACGCATTGGAGCAGAGCGGTAAACATTTTCTTGCCCTAAGACCCTCTCAGAAATGAGAGGAGGCCTGTGCCTAGCAGTGGGAATATACGCTGTAACTTTAACTCCAACTTTAACGTGCCAAATTTAATATCTTCCAACATAAAATTACCAAAGCGTCATTTCAATCATCAAGGTTGCAGCGATACGGGCCGCCACCGGTTCAATATTTATAAGACTTACATTCTACACAAAACAATATTTATAAGGCCTATATAGACGAAGCTGCGTCCATTTCAAGTGACGCTGGAACTAAACCAAAACCATACTCAACTTATTGTAACAACACACACACCAACACACTTTGTACGTCAACAACAAGTCAGTGCGTCCAGCTGTTGGTTTGCGGCTGATAAAGAAAGAACGAAGAATATGTGTGCGTGAGTGTGTGTTAAGAAATTGAGAATGTCCGGCTTCACTTGAATTGTATGCAACGCTTCATCTGTTCTTTTTGTTTCTCTGAGGGCATATAAATAGTACCTAGACTGGGCACAGAGTAAGGAGGTCATGTGATCTAGGTATTGTTTGGTAAGTTACGTAGGCGGCATCTCTCCGTCTATCTGCAATTTGATAATAGGCCTTTACATTGCTTTACACGTAACTTCAACCCATTTTATATAATTAACTTATTATTCGCCAAAGAGATCTATAGCAAAGATCTCAAACATCCATTAGGTACGCAATTTGAGGTCATATCGTATTATCAATCGTCTATGTAAGTTCCAAACTACTATTTATTTGTAGTTTAAGAAGACGTATGTTTACTTATATTACGAACTTTTGCAGTTCTTCTATTTTAATAGGCAAAGTTTCGGAACATTCTGTTGTTTTGTATGTATTTTAACTAGTGCTTGTTCTAGACATTTAAGTGTATATCAAACGCGCCCCATAAGAAATATTGATGCAAGGCGCTAGCGCAGATATGATCTACTAGGGCCTAAAATTAAGATTCCAACATTTTGTCGCATGAAATCGTATCATCAATCATATTGTACATAAAAATATATAAAGCATATTGTCGAAAGATAAATGATTGTTGAATTTATTAATATTTTTTAAATCGATTAATTGCTGGTTTACATAAAACGGGTTTTAGTGGCTTATGTTGTGGATTTATCAGTTCGCATGATTCGTAACATGATAACTTTTAAAATATCAATTGTTCAACTCAATTTTTTTAAAACTCTTCATTCATTGAATGAAGCCATTGAATAAATGGCAGTTTTATTTGTTTAGTTCAGTTAATTAATTTTTTTCGGCTGCGAAATGTCGATATATTCGGTGTTTTAGCAGCCTTGTGTGAATTTATTTACTAAATAGAGACTGCGTCACTACTCAGTTAGTCGGCGCAGAACACAATTACTCTACCAAGAGGTCGGCGTCAATCGCCGTCGTGAGTGGACACTGTATCGGTTGTTTGCAGCGGCTCAAAAAGATCGCTGTACAAATACACAATATTCGAAAACCAAATTTTACATACTTGATTATAATAATAATCAGAGATTTTTATTACAATATTTTTAAAAGCAGAGAATAAATATAGTAAAAGTAACTAGGATGTAATATTTATACTTAATTACGTCTTGATTTTATGGAGGACCTGAATGATGATAATATGATGATCATATGACCATTATGAGTCGTGCACATTGATTTTCAAACTTTTTAAAATTGAAGTTTGAGATAAAATTATCGAAAATTGGAAGTATAAGGTTATTAGTGAAAACTTGTGTATTTAAACCACTAAAAATTCCATTATATCATATACGTAATTTTTTTAATGCGTTTAGGGCATGCCCAATTGGATTTACCAATATATATTTTATATATTTTTTTCGAAACATGGGTAAAGGTAACTCATAATTTAAAAAAATTATGATTGTTTATATTGATGTGTAGTTATAATACGAGTTTAGTGTCATTTCCCTTCACAATGCGCAATATACTTCCAAGTTGTTTGTGTAGACTGTCCAAAATTTAAATAATAGGTATTTACATAACATAATATAATAGGTATTTACATAGTATAGTGTGTAGAGAACCGATAACCGTTTTACTGGATACGAGGTCCATCTTAGTCCTCAAGGGTGACAAGGTATCTGTATATTGATTCTTAATCGAAGGTAAATATAGATGTCTGTGGCACAGTATTCACCAGGTAGACTGTGTGCTCGTTTGCACCCTTATTCTATAAAAAACTATATTTATTTTAAATAGTACTGACCTGTTACATTTGAAGTTTAGCCAGTGAAGCTCATACGCACATGATAAGCAATTACACGCATATGTGCATGCTCTAAACAAACGCACATGCTCAAGCACACTTAACCTAGTAAGGCACGTTTTCCCACAGATCCATTACCATTACAGCCCAAAAAGTCCACTGCTGACATAGGATAATTCTCCCTAGACTGCCCTCATAGGGTACTTGCCATAGTTACACGCTTGGCAGGCGGGTTGGCAAAATCAGTTTTTTTATTATTTCGAGTTGTTATCAGGAAGATGCTGCTGCCCTACTCCTGTTTCCATCCCTCTTACGATACCCAAGGGACGATATAGGGTAGTGGATATTCTTACGCCTCACCTACACGGTTTTGGTAACGGTCTGAAATGTGAAAGAGGAAAATTAGGGTGATTAATTTCCCTATCTAAGCGACATATAACAGAGCGAAAACTAATTGTCTTATTTGAACGTGTACCTAGAGTGAGGGAATTACCAGTGCCATTTACCAAAAGGAATCCTTAAAGAGAGCATCAATTGGTAGTGAACTCATTAGAGTGTACTGCGCTGAAAGGCGGTACTTAGTTTTAATGATTCTACGCTCAGTAAACAGGTACGTAGGAAGTGATTCCATTTACGTATAAAAAATACGGTTGACCCTGCAGGCCATCCCTGGAACTTTCCGCTATGTTCGATCTCAAAACGCTCGACAAATATTTTTACGGACTAATAGTTTACTCATTACATCAAAAACCATCCGAGCAGGAATTTCGAAGTTATAAAAAAAAAACACTATTTGAATTTTTTTGACAACGATAACTTTCGAACAGATCAACCGACAAAGAAGATAATTGGTGGCAATCGACAAGGTATTTTAAGAACAATAATAACATTTATTAAAAAAAATCGATTAGACTATAAATTTAAACAAACATCGATTTCTCTTCAACGCTTTAACCGATTTTGAAGCGGTTCGCAGCAATCGACGTCGTTTTTCATGTTTATGAGCTGATTATATTTTGAAATTGATTGTAACATCTGTTTAAAAGTTATTCTAAAAAAATATTTTTGAGATTTCTTAAAATCTACCAGTCCAAATCGGTTGAAACAGTATTGAAAATGGAAGTTTGGTGAAACCTTCGAACACCACCAAGTTTATTCACTGGTCAATCGGTTTATATACACATTCACACACACACACACACACACACACACACACACACACACACACACACACACACACACACACACACACACACACACACACACACACACACACACACACACACACACACACACACACACACACAAATTTGAAATGAGAATCATTACAAACATATTATGTTGATATTCGAACTTTCTATTTGTCTCAAGTAGTTCTAAACTTCCAAATGGGAACGTAGACACCTAGTGTACGTTACACCTAAGATGCTGCTGCTGATAATATAAATAAAATATGCTGCTTGAGGTAAAATAGAAAATATATTTAAAACTGCTAATAGCTAATGATGAGTACACGAACGCGCTGTGGGCGATGCTATGAACTGATTCTGATGAATACAAAAATAAGTACGAGTATATGAGGCAAAATGTTGATCGGCGATTTGTGCGGTTGCAACGTACATGCTCCGGGCAAGAAGATGGGCGAGATGATTATGAGATGAGCCAACTAAAACATAGATGAGACCGACATAACACTTATCGGCTAATTTACAAGATGATGACCTGACACTTAAGCGAGTTTTCCTAAAATTACATTTTAATAAACTGGAAGGTTTTTATGCACCGTCTGATTAGGCTCACTTTGATTCTCTTGATCGGACACACTTGCACAATGATCACTTTGTCTCGCTTTAGTACACTCACTATCATACTTCACATCTTTTAAACACAACACTTTACACTGGTGTTACGCTGACAGCTGGCAGAAGAGGGTGAGCGGGGCGGACGTGTTCCACCTCGCGCGCACCCACGCCACGCACTGCTGCCAGTCCCGCCGCCACCAGAGAATAGATAACGGCGTAGTGATGGACATCATGATAGTTGAGGCTGTTCGTCACCAGCTATGCCATTCGAAGCTGACTTTAACTTTTAATCTGCCGGTCATGTTTTCTATAGCTTGCCCGAAATTCTTCTGACACGTTGATTGTATTGATGGGTATCGATATGTTGATGATACTATTGACAGGCGCGATCTCTGCAAAGATCACCGGCCCGATATTAATCTCATTTGTCATTTGTTTATGAGGCGTAATTACTAGAGTATTTCGAATGACGCAGTCAGTACCGAGAATTATAATGTTTACCCCGTCACCTGTTCTACGGTAATCGATCTTGACATATGAATCGGAAGGTACATTGACTGCAACAATTAATTATATAGGAGTTTAGCTTTTGTAAGCTTTCGCCATGTAGTCTGACACGCGCTGCTGATAATTTTACAAGTGTTTGATTGTTTGTTTTAATATAAAGGCTTCTCGTCCGTCTGTCTCGTAGACGGGCGTTTGAAGCTGGCAAAGATAATCCGAATAAACATTATTATTATATTCTATGCAGTTCTGAAAGTCGTTGTATGTCACAGGTATGAATGTGTCTTTCTTCAGGTTTATGGCTACGTGATCTGCAATCGGTATCAGATTTATCAAGAGAGTGATGAGTTAGCAATCTGGTGATAAAGAGGTATTGTTGTAAATGTCATAGTCATCTCTATTAGTGAGGGGGATCCAATTTCGAAAATAAAATACTGTTGGTCATTCTAGCTTTGACCTTTAAAATTTTGTATAGTTGATAAGTTACCCGGTGCTATCTATTGTAATGATAAACTTTGATAGTTTGCCGGATATTACGCTTAGTACGTCTACCAGCCATGGGTACAGCAGATGAATTAAAATGTTGAAGTTGGTGATCGTATCCAAAAGGGTATCTGATATATGAAGATTCGAAAGGACATTATTCGCTATGATGCTCGACATGATGAAGTCGTTTGTTTTACCTTAGATATTTGTTTTCACTGTATTCGATATATTTTTCTAAATTATTTTAAATGCTGATTAAACGTCTTATATTGCTTTTCCATTGTGTTCTCGTTGATCTTTAAAATGTTATTTTCCGCTTCTATAACTGATGTTTCATTTTTCCAAAGTTGTGCTAAATGTCTCTGATTGCTCCGAATTAATTTGATATCTTTTTCGTACTGGGCCAAAACCGCTCGTTCAAACGCCGAACAATGTATTAGCGACGTAGCCGACACCATTGATAAGGCCTCGACGCACGCGCTTCCGACTATCAAAATGTTGATTGAGCAACATACGGTCATAATACTCTAGTTCGGTGAGCCCGTATCAGCTGTTGCAATATTATGTCACAATGCATTTCTTCCGATTTATTGCATAATGTTTGAAGATGATCTATATAAGTGTTAAATATCCTTCCGTACCAATAGGATTTTATATCGTAGTAAGTAACTAATTTAATGATCCTGTACTAATCGTATACTTCAAATCTTTTCAAAAATATGTATTTGTTATTACTCAGTTTTTGTGATGTTGTAGCTTGTATGCACAGTTGAAGTTAATGAACAGAGTAAGTGTCATAAATAGATAAGAAGTTTATATAAAATTTTCTTGGGTGTTTGTGTCCTTTATTTTTTGTTGATGTTTCATTTATTATTGTTGTTTCGCTACTTTTGTTTGACTGATCTATGTTAACTGGTAGATCTGATAACTTAATTACAGGTCTTTGATAACAGAACCGTTTCGTGTTTTGACTGAGACGACTCGACCAGATTATCGGTACCGGGGTGTAGTTCAATCACGCGACCCAGCCCATTACCAGGGGTGTTAGTCGTATTACCACAACATCGTCAAGTTTGATGTTTTCCGTGACTGACGCCATTTGTTTCGTGCTGAAAGCTGAACCAAATATTCAGCGCGCCACCTTTCCAAATGTCGCTGAATATCTTTTGCGTTAGCCGCCATCTGGTTCTTCCGTCTGTTTCTGTCTCAATGATCGAAAGAATAGGTCCGCTGGACAAGAAATGAGCTGGCGTTAAATAATTAATGTCGTCTGGGTCTTCTGACAATACACAAAGGGGCCTGAATTGAGACAGGCTTCAGCTGCGCTAATAACGTGGAAAATTCTTCATATGTCAGTTTTGATCGCCAACAACTCTACGCAGATGGTGCTTTTAGGCTTTCACTGCTGCCTCCCAAAGCCCACCGGCACTAGGCCACGAGGGGGCGTTAAATGCCAGTCGATCTTCATCTCGCTGATCTCTGTGAAGAACTCTTCAGATAATATTGATTTAAGATCGAAATACTCTTTGGACAGGGTGTTGTTATCGATGAAATTAGTCCCGTTGTCACTATATAATGACGGGTACCCTTCCTGCTGCTAGTCGACGAAGGCTGCCAAAACGCTGATGATGATAGGTCAGAGACTAACTCCAGGTGGACAGCTTTTGTGACCATACAGATAAAGACGGCCACGTATCCTTTGTTGGTCTTAATAATGCCTCGACCCTATTTGCTTTGACTGCTTATGTATCCCGTGAAATCCAGTCCGTTCTAAAAACGGGCGCGTGGAATTCGTCCTTGCTTCTGAGTAATTCTCCCATTAGCTGTTCATTCATTTCTGGATTGTGGCGTTTTGCATAACACAACGGCGTAAACGATCACAACTTTATTTCCACCTAAACCAATATTGCTGTTCAGCTGCTTGCGTGAGGCGGGCCTCCGTGAAAAGTTGATGTGTGCAAGATCGATACATATTGGTGGTGGCCACTGTGTGATAATAAATGAATGTTTCATCGCGGATGTTGCTATTTTTGAGTCTACCTCCAACTCGCATTGCCGTTTTGATCCAACATGGATTTAGGCAGAGCAGCTTGCTCTTAGAATCCACCTTGCTTTGCTTGGATAAATCGTTCATTTCCTGCAAAATTCCGATTTTGAACGCTCATTATAATTTTTCAGTAGCGTTACGCAACCCGCTGTTGTTAAGTATGGTAACTTTACGCTGTTTTTGAAATCGCTCGCATTATCCATGCAAGTACACGTGTTGCTGCGTGAAACTACTGTGTTTGTGAATTATTGCGCTAATAATATCAATTTCGTCGTTGTTTTTGTTTGTTTGTACGATGTTAGATAATTTCATCTTGCACCTTAATCGGTTTGATAAGTTCTCAGATTTTCGTAAGGGTCAGCTGATGATGATAGCCATAAAGGTCCTTTCCACCATAAGGCATGCCGCAGTAGCTGTTCCACTTTCATACCACGCCTGGCACAGTCAGCCGGGTTTTCTGCGCTTACATAACGCCAGCATTCTGGGGGCATGACGTCTGTAATCTTCTTGACTCTGGTGGCTACAAATGGCTTCCAGCGGTTAGGGTCTCCTGAATCCAACTGAGAGCTGCTGTGGAATCGCTCCATCCGTAGACTTTGAGATCAAGTGCTTTTAGGCTTAGTTTTATTTTAGTCATTAGTTTTGAAAGTAGAAGTGTACTGCTTAATTCCAACCTGGGTAGCGAAGTTTGATTTTCGGTCAAACTCTGCTCGATGGTACGAGTTTCGTTTTCGCTGCTAATATTGTTACAGATGCGATGCTTTTATGAATAATACGGGCGTATACGACGCAAGGAAAGCTTTGGTGGAAGAGCAGAAACCGTGTATCTGAACTTTACTTTTCTTTCGAGTACCAATCAATCGGGGAATTTCGATATCACTGATGTTTCGATGTCTGCTCTAATGTTAACCATTTTGAGTATACGTCATCAGGTATGACATCATCCTGGAGTTTTTCTTGCCAAACGCTTTGAAATAATAGTTTGCTGGAGCTAGTTTAAGCATTTTGCATTGAAGGTGAAGTTGTCATCCTTGGCAATCCATGTAAGTCCGAGTGCTTTTGTTGATTCCTGTGCTTAAAGTAATAAGTGTTTGGGGTTTGGTGCGACGTCAACATCTTCAAGTAGTGACTTTCATTTGACGAAATTTTGCGAAGGTTGAATCCTCCGGTTTTAAGTAGGTCGATTAGCTCTGTTGCAATTTTTTGGCTGACATGACGTTATAACTACCACACAAAGCGTCGTCCATAGAAATTCTGCTCTAATGCTTTCGATGCCACAAAACACGGTCAGGAGTTACCTGCATCGCCTTACCAGGTTGTCACTCCATCTAGTGAGGGTTGCACTATATTTCACTTACCGTTACGAGGCTGCCACTTAAGAACCGTTCGTCCCCGTCGGTTGTCGATTCTTCGAGCTATATGACTGCTCATCGCCACTTTAGGTTAATGATCTATTGGGCTACACACGTAAACAGATAGATATCCTTTTCAAAATAGTAGAATCGAACTCTATGGACCTCAAAACACAAATATATTATGTTGATATTCGAACTTTCAAATATCGGTCTCAAGTAGTTCTAAACTTCCAAATGGCAACATAGGACACCTAGTATATAGTGACATATTTAGATATTATATTTATTTATTTACATATAAATATAATACATATATAATATATAGAACATATATAACCCGTAGTAAAATTAATATGCTTTCCAATATAATGAATTTTATTAATAAATTAATAATATACAATAAACTCAATAAATTAATAATATATAATAAATAAATAATTAATGTAATAGGATTTTATAGCATTTAGGAACATTTTGTTATTGGTGCATCATTTAAGAAGATTACTAATGTCTTTCTGAAGGTGTTGGTTAATTTATGAAGTCGAAACCGTTTTCGTCATTTTTAGGTTGTCAGCTAAAAGATACATCGCTGTGATTTATTATTCTATTATAATTATGCGTTATGTCATTGATAAATAATAATACGGTGGTAGAGCCACGCAGCAGCTTTTGCTGTTGCACGTATGGGCCGGCTCGAGCCGGGTTAGTACCACGACCTCACAGAATACCGGCGTGAAGTGGAAGCTCTGCTTTTGCGTTTCGTCTGGTGAGTGCAGGTGACCGGAAGCCCAATTCTCCCCCCCCCCCCATCAACATGGTAGCGGAATTAAATAATAGACTACCCCAGGAGGGTACCAGCACCCCTGGAGAATCCCTCGCTGAGCATCCACGACCATGCACTCCACTCCTGAGCGTGGGTGCTCAGGCTGCCCCGCGTATTCTGGGGGGGCAAAATTCCGCTCAAAACAATAACTGCTCGGGGCAAACTGAGCAACAACACCAAGGCGATCCCTGCCACGCTATCCGTGAATTTCTGCAACATCAGGGGACTTCACTCGAACCTAAACGCCGTCCACTACCATCTCGAGACGTCTAAGCCGGCCTTGCTCTTTCTGACCGAGACACAGGTGTCCTCTCCGGCTGATACTTCGTATCTTTCCTACCCTGGTTACAAATTGGAACACTCCTTTATGCTTGGGCTGGAGTTTGCGTATACGTCAGAGAGGACATCAGTTCCCGACGCCTCCGCAATCTTGAAGGTTCGGACCTGTCCATCCTTTGGCTACGCGTATACAGCGACAACCATCCGCGCATCTACGGGTACCTCTATAGGTCCCAAAGCGGTAATGCCGAAACAGACCGACTCATCGACCATGTCCAAATGGCTACAGATTCCTTGCTGGGTCCCATCCGCAGAGATCGTGATCCTTGGCGATTTTAACGCCCACCACGCCGAATGGCTCGGTTCACGTTTAACCGATCATGCGGAAGATCTGTTTATGACTTTGCCGGCATATGGTCTGACACACTGGTTACTTCGCCTACGCGGATTCTAGATGTGGAGATCATACACCTTCCTGTTGGACCTTCTGCTGACCTCTCATCCGGACGGATATCAGGTTTCCGTCGATGCCCCTCGGCTCTTCGGACCATTGTCTGATCCGGGTGTGGTGCCACTCACGCTCCGCTCGCGGTTGCGTTCTGCAGGTTGCCGCCGTGTTTGGCATTACAGGTCGGCGGATTGGGACGGAATGCGGTCTTTCTTTGCATTCTACCCATGGGGGCGGGTTTGCTTCTCGCCGGATGATCCCAGCGCTGTTGCTGACTCTGTCACTGATGTGGTGCTGGGAATGGAACTATTTATTCCATCATCTGTGTACCCATTGAGGATCTCAGCCTTGGTTTGGTCGCTCCTGTAAGACTGCATGCGTGGCGGGTGCTATCAGGCCTGGGCTGAGGCTTCGGCAGGATGTAAACACCAGCATGCTTAAAAGTATAACTTCGCCTCCAGGTCCTTCAAAGAGTTATTGCCAAGGCAAAGTCAGAGCACATAGGCAGATTGGCGAAAACTAGTTCGCCTTGCTTCGGGAACCCGTGCATTCTGGTCTCTCGCCAAGGCTGTCAATTGTAAGCCATCTACCATCTCTGCACAGGAGGACGACTCACTGCCCACGCCGCAAAAGAAAGCCGACCTTTTAGGCTCCTTTTGCGTCCAACTCGACTCTTGATGACGGGGGAACACCGCCGACCATCCGCGGTGTGAGTGCTCCATGCCGGATGTGCGGTTCTCACAGCGCTCGGTTCGCAAAACACTCCTCTCCTGGACATCCACAAGTCGAGTAGACCTGACGGAATGCCCCAATTGCTGAGGACGTGTGCTCCGGAGTTGGCACCGGTTCTAACGCGTCTTTTCCGGTACTCCTACTCCTAGGCGTAGTCCCGAAATCATGGAAGACAGCTTTGTCCAGCCGATCCTAAAAAAGCGACCGCTCAGACCCGTCCAACTACAGGCCTATCGCCATCACCCCTTGTTCTCCAAAATAATGAGTCCGTTATAAACTGCCAGCTCATGCTGTACCTTGAGGATCACCAGCTGATTAGTGACTGTCAATACGGTTTCGTCGGGGTCGATCAGCTGGTGATCTTCTGGTCTACCTGACTCATAGATGGGCGGAGGCAGTAGAGTCAAGGGAAGCATTGGCCGTTAGTTTGGACATTGCGAAGGCTTTCGATCGGGTTTGGCACAAAGCGCTTCTTTCGAAGCTCCCTTTCTATGGGCTTCCCAGTGCAATTGGATCACCAGCTTTCTTGCAGATTGGAGCATCAAGGTCGTTGTAGACGGTGCATGCTCCGACTACAAACCTATTAACGCTGGTGTTCCACAGGCTGCGTGCTATCACCAACGCTGTTTCTTTTGCATATCAATTATATGTTGCAAACCGGTAGCATTCATTGCTATGCGGATGACAGCACTGGTGATGCTCTATACCCACAGGCCGTGCCTTTCTCGGAAAACGTCGCCGATACCGGAACAAACTTGTGTCTGAAGTCGAGTCTTTGCTGAACAAAGTCTCGGATTGGGGCGACTAAATCTAGTCAGTTTAATCCTCAGAAGACACAAGTTTGCGCGTTTACCGCTAAAGAACCCCTGTCGTATCTCGTTTCAGGCACTCCCTTGTTGCCTCAGCCAGTATCGGAATCCTCGGCGTCGACATATCGAGCGACGTGCGGTTTCGTGGTCACTTGGAAGAAGGTAAATTGGCCTCTAAAAAGCTTAGCGTGTTTACGGACGGTGGCGCGGCAGGCGGTGCTATCTGGAACCGCTGGACCGTCGACGACCGTTCATGCTGGCGTTTTCCTGGGGACATTTGGGATGGGCATCCAGCCTTGGGTGCTGAACCAGCAGACATATGGACAGATGCGGTTTGAAGATTGTTTCTTCCTCGCACAACTTCAGCAGTGGAATAGTTTAACACCAGGATTTTCCGGACCAATACCATAGGGACCTTCAAGAAAGAGCCTACTCCTTTTTTAAAGGCCGACAACGCATCTACAATTCCTCTGGTTCCCCTGGTGTTGCAGTTGTTCATGGGCGGTAGTCACTTACCATCAGGTGAGCCGCATGCTCGTTTGCCCCTCTCCTATAAAAATAATAATAATAATAATATATATTTATGTTTATTTATTATTTTCTCTTTAAAATATTTATTCAGCCCAACCAGATATATAAATATCTGGTTACAAACTAAACATACTAAATAAAATAAAAAATACATACAAATACATACTAAATAAAATAAAAAATTGGTTGCCTGTAAAGTCGGTATACGGGCGAAAGTTTTACGTGACAACGACTTTGGTGGTAAAATAATTTTATTATGTCTGTCTCTCTCGCTCTTAGGCGGGCTAACCATGCCAGTGGAAGGGACGCGTGCCTCTCACTCGCTCTCATTGTGAGCGCATAACGTGAGCGGAGCGTAACGCAGTTTCTTGAAGTGTCACCGGCAAACCAATTTATAAGACGTTGTCACGTCAAAATAATATCCGAATAATAATAATAATGTCCTCCAGACCGAATTTCGATCACGGCGGCCAGTCTCAATGGAGACTAGCCATCGGCGCAGGACAGGATTATAGTGCCCAAGTATATGCGCAAACACAGGTGCACTCTCTATTCCCTCACTCTCATAGACCGATGGGACGGTAAACCGACACAACCGGAGAGAGATCAGGCTCAGGACCAACAGCTTTACGTGTTTTCCGAGGCACGGGGGTGAGACACCGCCAACTGCCTGACTCTGGGCAACTACTGAGAATTTCTTGATGGAAAAGCTCAATAACTAATTTTTTTTGCCCGACCCGGGATTCGAACCCAGTACCTCATGGTTGAAGTAATGCAGTCGCACTACTACAAACACTAGACCAACAAGGCAGTCAATTCATTGTCTCAATTCATTGTCAGTCATTGATAAATATGTAACAGAAGTACCTCATGGTTGAAGTAATGCAGTCGCACTACTACAAACACTAGACCAACAAGGCAGTCAATTCATTGTCTCAATTCATTGTCAGCCATTGATAAATATGTAACAGAATAACGGTCCTAAAATCGAGCCACGCTTAGGCCGTCAATTACTAAGGTGTATGTATAGTTTTTAATTAATTTCATCATCATCATCATCAGTCCACTTTGTCGAAGAATACCAAGGGCCCTTTAAGTCCACAGATGGACATAAAAAATTTTTTTTTCTAAGAACGTGTCGAATGGCAAGCATTACTTGGAAAATTTGTTCATAGCGTGTATTTCTGTTATTATGTTTGTCCGTAACTCCTAAACTAGTCGTCAGATGTTGACAAATGATATCTCAATCGACTTGTCGTAATTGCGCGAGTAACATAACATATATGACGTCATCATAAAAATATAGTCAACATAAACTATCAACAACTTGCCACTTAAAATGTAACAAGCAAATGTACTGTGTATCGCCTTGCGGCCGTATAATGCAGAAATCAAACTCGAAAAATATGCTTTTTCAACTTTTCTTTTCCAAAATTTTCTTCACGTTTTATTCGTCTAATTACTCCAACCAGTCACTTGCCGTCTTTTATTACTCATACTCTTTTAAATCCAATCAAATCAAAATAAGAATATTAAACCCACTATCAAAATTATAAAATTGTATACTTAATCAATCCGCTTTCACGGTCACTTTTATTCCACATTGTAAACTAAAGTCTGCGGTCGTACACGGGGTTTGTTCTATATGTCAAAATTTCCAGAACGTAAACGGTGGAACCAAAAACGTACCGTGTTTTCTTTTACAGTCGCTTCCCCATACACATAATTAATCCTTGGAGCTTTTCTGCAGCGCTGGTGCCACGGAACCATATTCGTAAATAAAGATATATTTTAAGTTTTCCATATTGTGAACAGAACGAAACGAATGAATCACTAAATTCGAAACACAAATACACAAGTCTAAATTTGAAATAAATTTGCATTTGTAATTCTTAACCAAACGCCAGATATTTGAGATCAAAGGGGCCAGATAAAACGCTAAGACCTAATTAAAATCCGTAAAAAAACTAATTTCTAGCAAAACTATCCTTGTTTGCTTTTAAAAGTGTAAAACTGACTTAGTAATCTAATCTAATATATAAAAATTAATGTTTTTTTGTATGTATTTTATGCGCTGCCATACCGTTGATCAGAGTGCGGTAAAACTTTATCAGCTTATTGCTTGCACTTGCGCGAAGGTTATAGGCATAGTATAATTATTAACTTGCAGTAGGTAGTGCGCGTATCGTACCGAGAAATTTATTTAAAATTATGTATAATAATAATATATCATTCCATTTCAATGAATGTATTATTATTCCTTAGACAATATAACTCTTCCAAATTTAAAACAATATTTTCACAATTATTTCTTCTTTCGGGTACCAGCTAGTAAAACATAAATAATGTATTCCGTTATAAGAAATGGTTGATATTATAAGAAATACTACGAACGTCGTAATACTTAGCATAGCGACCGGAACAAAGGGTTGTCTCAAAGCGTTCGTGCTCTCGCATAATGTTCTTGTGTTTACACGCTAGCTAGCAATTCAGACATGGAACTTCTTACATTACTTAGAAAGAACTTAAACGCAAGTAACTAGAAGTTAACGACTGCAGTTAGTGAAAGCTCATTGGCATATGAAACAAGATTCTTTATAGAAGTAAATGTTACATGGTAGAGTAATGCTGCAGTTATATTATGGTTTACACTGGGTTATATACAGGGTCGACTGGGGTAGGACCATACTCTCACAGAATACCAGCGTGAAACAGCAAAATAATACTGTGTTTCTTATGGTCCACACCCTTTCTACTGGTAACGTCATTCCATCTCAGTCTTCAGTGACAACGCATCTGCATTTTGATTTTATAACAAAGGTATCTACGGACCGCAGCATTCGCTTCTTATCTATGTGCTCGTAGGTCATCATTTTATAGAAAAAGGGTGACTAGCGAACACACAGTCTTGAGATACTGCGGCCCATAGACATCTAAATCTATCCTCAATTAATCTGTTACTTTCCGGACCTACACATGAGATAATCCAAGTTTACCTTTGTAGAACCCTCCAAAGAGTATGGTAATATATCTAAGGGACCCCTCAGAACTAAAGAGTATATAATCACTACATTTAGTCAGAACCAAAGGTAAGAGTGCTCAGAACAATTCTTTTTTAAATGTTATTTATAAGAATTATCCAACTAAAATTTTATTACAATTAGTTTCGTTACTAAATTACGCTTCTCTAAATTAAGAGAATTTACTTCAAATGACGAGTTTCCGCCTTTACCTACGCATCGCGTTTACTTCATATACTTTAGTCTATTTCCTTCGCCGCGTGAGTGTAAGAGGCAACTACAAATTTAAAAAAATTAAGTGGGTACAAAAGAAAGTTTGTTGTTAGTTTTTTTTTTATATAAAAGGTAAGTAATTACACTGTTTTTAAAAGTTATTTGCTTATATTTTGCTTCGTAACAATTTTATACACTATAAAACTAACATTATAACTAAATTTTATACACTATAAAAGTAACTGAAAGTTGAATATAAAGTGTGAGCTATCACTAAAAATCATGGAAAAAACACAAATTTTCATATTCCACAAAGTCTAATGTGCGAAAATTAAGTTTTATATTATAGTTTCGATATATAGTGAACATTATGGCGAAGTTGTTTGCAACAAAAAATGGCGTTGGTATATTCCTATGATTGAATATTTTTTTTTATGTTTTAGAGGCTCCTGTTGAGTATATTGATATAATAATATTATATATTTCTTTTCTTTATGAAAATCGAGTGTTTCTATGTCATTGTTTCTTTCTCCATAGTAGTTATTTGATTTTAACTTAAAGATATTGAATTTTAACATATGGGCATTCGTTAGATTTGCCTTAGTTGTAGACGTGACTTATAATACTTGCAATTTTTTCTTTTCAGTAAACTTGTTTGGTTTTGTTATTTATTACTGTTTAACCATTGAACGTTTACGCAACTTTTGTTTAATAAATTGTTTGATATTGATGTTTGATGACTTCTTTTTATATACACAAATATTTTTCCAAATAACAAAATTACCCCCTCCCTCTCCTTACAGTTTACTTCCACTGCTGGCCATGAGCCATGGAAATAAATGGGAGCACAAAATTTTACACCTCTGCAACGCTGCCCTAAACATCGCACGGAGCATCGGCGTTCCACCGAGATTAAATTAAAAAATATTACAACAAACACCGTTACAGCTTATAAAAACCCCTGCTGAACATAGGCCTTCCCTATATATTGCCTCATAGAGGGTATATTTGTCATAGTTGCCACGCTTGGCAAGTGGGTTGGCCACCGCAGTTTTTTATTTTTAGTCGTTATTAGGAAGACGCTGCTGCCCATCTCCTGATTTATGTCCATCTGTCGCCTCTAGACATGAGTGATAAATAACATCACGGTGAAAAGGTCACCATGATCAGCCTAAAAGTTACGATGACTGACTACGTTCCAAAATAAAGTTATTTCTTCGCAAAGCATAACGTTACTGATTTAACCATACAAAATGAACTACGCGTACCTTGTTACACCGTGGAACAGTGGATCAGTTGCCTCTTACGAAACCCACGGAATGATAATTGAATATTCATACACCGCCACTACACGTTAATTGATAATTTCTCAAAACATTTCATTTATCGACAACGTCTTGCAATCGTCGTTACTCTAGCGCTCACTTGACCTTCATACAAATAATTCGATATTTTAATTGTTCATATTTATTTTTATTTTTGGATAAAAACTTAGTAATGACTATATGTTATATTTACCATCATTTAAAAAAAATGTCTATGGCCTGACCTACTATACTCTTTGGCTTGACCATAGTTCTGAGTAAGTTTGTCCAATAAAATGTCGGGGCCTGAAAGGTTAAGAATTAAAATGCAGATGCGTTATCACCTCTGAGCACTTCGATGGAATTCCTCGTTAACAGTAAAAAGGGTCTCCGGTTCTCGTCGCTCACCATACGAAGCACAGCAGCATAATTCTGATATTTCACGCTGTTATTTCTGAGTGAGCGTGGTTTTTTCCCCGGTTGAGCCGGCCCGTTCGTGCCGCAGCAATGATACGCTGCATCGTGGTTCTACTACCTACACGTTTGCTAGGCGATCGTGATAAATAAGTTTTATTTAAGACCAGGTTATAAAGTGTTTTGTTTTAAATTTTTGTCACTTCAGCGATGTATATCTATAGTCCCATTGGACTACGCGAGTGAAGGAATAGAGAGTACACCTGTATTTGCGCACACACTCATGCACTATAGTCTCGTCCTGCGCAGATGGCTAGTCTCCATTGAGACTCGCTGCTGTAACTGAAATTCAGTTTGGAGGCATAACTACAAAAATTATTAAATTATATTTTATGAATTTTCTCATAGTCATCTCTAACGACATACATGGAACAAAATGGCGTGTTGGATTGTCTTCCTATCGTCTTCGTAACTTTGTTATCAAATTTAATGGTAAATCACCATTATAAAAGCCTATGACTAGTCCAATGCTGAACATAGACCTTCCCAAAGGCTGCAATTAAACATGATCCAAATGCACGTCATTGCACGTAATTGAACGTCTTCCCATCTTCTTATCATCTTCATAATTAACTTGATGGCTTTTAAAGTTTAAAGTTACAGTATACGCAAGTGGCTCAGGACCAAGTTTTGTAGACTTCCATGATGATGATGATGATGACACAAATTATCAACCACGCTGCCCCAATACGTATTAAGGGATTTCAGAAGTCATCGAAATACATTTCCTTAATTTCTCAGAAATCAAAATTTTTATAATTAATTAGCTAAGATCCGCGTAAAAATAATAATGGTGTATTTTACCTATCTTGAAGTATGAGGAAAAATAAAAACAAAAACAAAATAAGTAGGAACTTCAAACTAGGAAAGACACGTCGTTTTTATTTTTCCTCCTGCCTTCCCTCAAATGCAGAAATAGATCCTCGTTCAGAGGCGAAACACGTGTCGTATTATCGACGGTGTCTTTCCTCGTGCAGTGTTATTGGAATTAGTTGATGGAATAGTGCATCTAGTTGAGGGAGGGCAGGAGATACTCTTCAAACTAGGAAAGACACGTCGTTTTTATTTACATGGTTAACACCGATTCTATTAATTATTTCTCAGACATATAGGTTTCCTCACCATGTTTTCCTTTACCGCCAAGCACGTGGTAATCAGCACTTAAAATTGTAAGTTACCATTTTGTTGGTGACGGAGGGGTTCAAACCTGGTTTACTCGTGTACTATGAAATTGCCAGCGAACCCTTATCCCTGAGATACCACCACTTTAAAAATTCTTATGTAATTTCCCCTCAGTCGACTTTGCGATACGTACAATATGATATACCTTAAAGAGAATTATTTGCGTAAGAGTTATTAAAGGGTAATTTCCTAAAACTCTCGAAGTTTTCCACTCATGCAAAATACATAAGATTTTTCGTTTCACAACTTACGAAATACAGAGTTCAGTCAGTATGCGTAACGGAGCCTACATATAAAATAAACGATAATGCGCTTGAAAATAAACTTTACCTGTAATGGTATGCGATAAATTGCGAGAGGAAACTTTTTTACGCTGGTTTTCCCTACCTGAAAAATCCTTAATATACACGTGAAGTCATAAAGTGGTTTATAGTCCATCCTAATCCGTCTCCAAGGGTAAAGAGGTCACAATATTTAAATGTGGAATACGGTAGCTTTACTTTATTAACCTTCTCAGTAATTAAATCTCTTTGTTTCTAGTACAAAGGAAATGTCTGATACACGCCGGCAATTAAAATAACAACCGTTGTGGTTGTGTAACAAAGTAACCACAAATAAGTCATTGGAGCTATAGCTTACATACTGCACAATGAATAAGATTATTTCTTGTCTTAAAATTACAAACGAATTTCTAGTAAGTACATCAATTTGATGGCAAATCATTGACACTTAAAGCAAAGTCCAGTAAAATTTAACTTTTAGTAAAAAGTAATAGCCGATTTTAAAAAACTAATAAGAATAATAAGCTTCCGAAGTTGCGGCTAAGACATAATGTATTGAAGAATTATAGCCCCGAATTTAGGTCCCTTTGAAGTTCTTTTTAAATTTTATTTAAATTTTTTGCTCCTTTTGAGTAGACTAAGGAATATCTCAAGTTCAAGGTAAAAACTAGGATATCGTGAAAATAGTTACCTAAAAGCGTCATCTTCTATTTTTCCCACCCTTAATAATAGAATTTATCATATAATCATTTAAATCAATTCACAATTAACAAAGATAATATAAATAAAAAATATATATAGTCGAATTAGGTATCTCTTCGTTTTTTTAAGTGGGCTAAAATAGGCACAGATGCGTAAATACCTTTGTTCACTACAATGAAATGTTTTTATAGTCTGTAATTATTGTATTCAAACCGAAACACATCTGATGGGTATCCAAAATGGAAAAAAAGGTCTGTACTTACTGTCGCAGATTCCTATCGGTGGATTCCTAGTACTAGAATAGTAATACCTAGTATAGAAACACTTTATTATGGTACAAACCATTGACTTAGACAACAATAAAATATCTTAACATGCATTG
This sequence comes from Parnassius orleans, assembly GCA_029286625.1. Classification (NCBI taxonomy): domain Eukaryota; kingdom Metazoa; phylum Arthropoda; class Insecta; order Lepidoptera; family Papilionidae; genus Parnassius; species Parnassius orleans. The sequence goes on along the minus strand of JAGSMP010001173.1, from coordinate 102,155 downwards.
AAAAAGTTAAGATATAAACCTTTTTAATATACCACGTTTTGTAAAACGGACTATAAAGTATAAAATTCTTTTTGTTTTTGTATTTATTAATTAACATCTCAAGTGATCTCAAGCTCATCGGGAAGTTAGTTTAAAATCAATTACTACAAATTCGACCTGAACAAACATACATCAAATCGAGTTAATAAATTGTGGTAAAAATACCTAGTAAAAATACGTGAATTTAATAATTTGATAATTTATATCGCTAATCATGCCAAAAAAGGTCCTCACTCGGCGTGAGCTGCGGTATAACTACAATGTTGGTTTTCAGTGATGAACAAATCCAAGGATTTAAGCAATAAAAACCTTATCTCATATTTTATACAGTCCGGAGATCAATAAAATAATGGGAGCTTTTTTTTACGAAATACAATAATGAATCATTCTTCATTTGGAATTGTATTCACCGAGCCAGTAATGCATGGTAAGGCATGTTAGTAATTTCCTTCTCATATTCTTTATTCTGTTCTTTATGCTCGGGGTTTCTTTGCGTGAAAGACTTAGAAACGAGGATATCCGCAATAGAACCAGAGTAACTATATAGCCCGAACAACCGACAACCGATGGAGAAAAAGGTTCTCGAGTGGCAACCTCGTAGCAGTAAGCGAAATGTAGGGCGGCCTCCCAATAGATGGAGTGACAACCTGGTAAGATATGCAGGAAGTCGATGGATACATGTGGCTCAGGACCGTGCTTCGTGACATTCTATGGGGGAGGCCTATGTTCAGCGGTGGACTTATAAAGGGTTGTAATGATGATGATGATTTTTTATTCTTGTTTAAAGTATTATAAAAAAGGAATTTCATTTTTGACCTCTTAGCAGGCACATGATCTTTCAACTATTTCCCTAAGTCAAGTCTTACTGAACGTGGTGGGTGGATGGAAAATGTTATTAAAGATACTTTAATCCGTTATATTACTTAGCACTTGTCAATAGATTCGAGGTCCCTACAAAGTGTTGTCTCAACACATTCGTGTTTTCGCATAATGCCCGTGTGTTTGTTCGCCAACTATTGAGACGTGGAACTTCATGCATAATTTACAATGGGCTTAAACTTTTATAGCCCAACTATGTGTGTATACTTGGTTACTTGATACTGTTAGAGCTTTTGTAGCTCATGCGTTCAGCGCTCGCCGTAAGTTTCATAGTACGCGAGCAACCCGGGTTCGATCCCCGCCGGCATCAATGAAATTTTTAAGCGCTAATTTACCAAGTGCTTCGCGCTAAAGAAAAACAACGTACGGAAATTTTCGTGTACTATGTAAAGTCCGTCAACATACGCTGGAGCAGCACGGCTTACTAATCGCTTCATATCACCACATGAGTAAAGGTTTCTTTACTCATGTGTTATTACTCCCAGAAATGAGGGTAGGCCTGTGCCCGGCAGCGACACGTATGTAGTCCGTAACATCTATTACAGGCATTTTATTTGAATCAAGTGAACAATTTTGTTTTGTATGTTCTTGTTAATCCAAAGCAATTAAGAATTCTATTCTATATTCCAAACGTTAAAAAGAAAAGTTAAAAAATTTGGTCAAACTTGGTGTAAAACTGAGATATAATTTGTGGACTGGAATAATAAACGGTCAAATTATTGGAACAATATTGTTTTGTTTGTTCTTGTTAATCCAAAGCAATTAAGAATTCTATTCTATATTTCATACGTTAAAAAGAAAAGTAAAAAAATTTGGTCAAACAAATTTTGGTGTAAAACGGAGATATAATTTGTGGACTGGAATAATAAACGGTCAAGTTATTGGCCCTTTTGAATTACCGGAGACCTTGAATGGTGAGAATTATTTGAATTGCGTCGAAAACGATTTGCAAGACTTGTTAGAAGATGTGCCGCTCAAAATACTTCGAAGAATATGGTTTCTACAAGATGGTTGCCCAACGCATTATGCACGTCTTGCACGGGACTATCTAAATAATGACTATCCTGATAATTGGATTGGCCGTCTTGGTACTATTGCGTTGAAACCTCGCTCTCTATATGTAAAACCTCTTGATTTTTTACTGGGGTTGCATAAAAAAGAAAATTTATGCAAAACCTATTCAAAACATAACCGAACTACGCCAGAAAGTTAGAGCAGCTGCAGAGGAATTAATTTAAAAAGATACGGAAGATTAGTGAAGCGATTTTTTTTTAAAGATGTAGAGCCTGCATTCACGCTTAAGGCAATTATATTTTTGAACATTTTTTATGACTTAAAATAAAATATTTTAATATAACCTATGTTTCATTTTATACCTTGTCTCCTAATTTAATGATTGTTTTTCTTTTATCCAATCTGACATAATTTGGTCAAATATCAAATAGTATCTCTACCTGTCTCGCTCACTCACGTGAAATGGCGTAATTATCTGTTTCGATTTTAGATCTCAGTAAATCTAATTATTTTATATTTTAAGAATGAAAATTGATACGTATCATACCATTTTGAAATTTAGAATAAATGGGCCATCTTTTGAATTCACTTGCCTAGAGTAGTACAGTATGTTTTTTTTTTTAATGAAGAGTCAAAGTTACTACTTTCAAAAACTACATTACTTTTACTAAAAGAAACTTCGTTAGTTTTAACTAACCTAGCAATTTTTTTTTGCTCGATTTGTGACTCCAATTATTAGCACGTTTATTTAAGTCCACGCTTGTGAAAAAATCACTGTAAAGTTAAAAAATTTGTCAAAATACCTAATAATATGATTTAAGGTGTCGATTTTCCTCATTTTCATAAATTTGTCAGTTATAACTGGATTAACTGATATGGATTTTTTCTGGGACTGGTATGACCCCCTCTGCCACAGTGCCCACTTGACGTTGAGTTTCGGGATACGTTATATATACGCAATAAAAAGTGGAAGATTGTAAATATCTACTGCACAATTTGCCGAATTGTTTATAAATGACGCAATAAGAGGTTATTATATCCTTTAGCTGTTAGAAGCTACCGTACATACAAGGGTTATTTAATTGCTTTAGCTGTTAAAAGCTACCCTTGAACACGGGATTTCATTACATATAAATGAGTATAATAGCCTACGAGAATTATTTAAAAAGTACAAATGTCATAGGGATATTATATAAAGGTTTTCTCTGAATACCCCTAAAATTCAAAATCAAGGCTATACATCTGAGGGTAATCGTAAGGAATCCTTCAATTACCAGTCAAGTGTATTAAGGGTGGTACTTAAACTTAATGAGCCCACGTCGAAAGAAATGCAGATAGGTAATGATAGTCTTGATATTGCGTTTTAAATTTTTTATCGCTTCATCTATCATAATCTGCTTAAATTAGTGGAGAATTCCAATTCTAATCCCATTCTTTTGCATTTTCTACGACCTATTTCCGACATGAAGTTCACTATTAAACATGCACAAAGATTTACTAGCTGGCTATCGCCACTTGGAGGATAAGACGAGAGAACGCTGGGTAGGCGGGTCATTAAGTGCACAGCCGATGCTCGCTCACTTGTATTGTTATTCCCTATTCCCAGTCTGTGAAATTTGGGTATAGCGATTTTGAGTGGATTTTCCTCTTCTGATCTCATAGGCCCCGTTTGTCAATTAACAGAGTACTTGTAGGCAAGTGAGGTACTAAAACACCTTATATTATTTATTCATTCATTACAGCCTATGAAAGTCCACTGCTGAACATAGGCCTCTCCCACAATTTTTAATTTATTTATTTAATAACACAACCTTTTTACATAAGTTCATTGATTCCCTGGCCCCTGAGCTAGTGTAACTGTGTTTCAGAAACCAGTTCCTCTCCTTATAGTTAGCCTAGTGAAAAGGTCAATTTCTATATAATAATTTAGTTAGACTGTCTAATAAGAGCGATTTTTGCCATAATTGCCACGTTTGTCAAGTGGGTTGGCTCGGGTCGGCAATTGAGTCGTTATAAAAAAGATGCTGCTATACGACACCAACGGGATAATTTTTATTAAATATTATGTAATTATTATTTTATACATAAGAACTCATTTATAGTATAATAAATAACATGCATTTTATTGAGACATATACCTCATGTTTTCTTGATGCTTATTTCTGTTTTTTGAATTTTATGTGTAAGATTTAATTTTTACCCTACCCATTTTAGAAGTATTATCATTATCATTATTACAGCCCTGCACAAGTCTACTTCTAAACGTAAGCCTGTTGAAAACAACGTCCTGAGCGACCTGCAAAGAGACCGGTAAAGAGGCTGTCACTCGGAAACCTTCCTTCGTCAGTTCTTGCTACTCAGAATTATACTGGAAGAGAATACTTATCACATAATTGATTTTAACATTGGTTTTGATAATAACTAATCACCCTCATATATAAATACTACGTGATTCCTTTTTATATAATGATCATTACTAGCTAATGCCTAAATCTAGCTCACTGAAACATACCGTTTAGAGTGCCAATTTGCTCGCCATTGACTTAAGCTCTTTTAGTAGTAATTCCTCTAATGACACAAATTTTTCTCTTTTTTCGGAGCAAATTTATAATTATCATCGTAATTTACCAGTGGTTAAAAGAATTCCAAGAGGTGTGAAAATGCAGCTTGCTAAAGCATTGTTATTCACTATTCAAAATTGTTTCATTAATAGTGAAAAGAGTTGGCAAAAATTATTTACTTTCGCGTATTTTCATTTTGATAAAACAATAAATAAATCAATTACGTCTCAACTAAAAGAGAATTTTTTTCAATACCCAAGTAATACTCATTTATCTCGACCTCGTCCAAAGTTTGATTTAAAAAAAGTAGTTGAGTCGAAAGTAATGGATGGCGATTTAAAAAATGAACTGGCTCCTCGTAATATCGAAACTCTTGAAGGCCTTCGTCAAAAGCATCCTTCGGTCAATCTTTCTCAAAAAACCTTTACAAATTTCTGAAAAAGACACTTTAGAAGCAATTATGTCATTTTCAAATGTCTCTGCTGGCGGCATTGACGGAATCACGCCTCAACATCTTAAAGATCTTGTAAGCGCTTCTGCCGGTGACGCCGGCGGGGTACTTCTTAATGACATTAAAATTATATATATACTTTCTGGAGGTAATCCAAATTTCATTCCATTCTTATATAGGGCAAGATTATGTGCCTTCAAAGAAAAAGGATAACGGTATCCGTCCTATTGCCGTTGGTTCCACATTTCGACGCTTAACTTCAAAATTAGCCTGCAGGTACATATTTTCTAATCTTAAACAAAATTTCAGCTTACTCAACTAGGCTTTGGCACTGGAGGTGGCTGTAAGGCGGCGGTACATTCAGTGCGTAAATTTTTAACAAACTCTGATGCAGATGTTCTTGTGAAGGTTGACCTAAGGAATGCTTTTAACTCTATCGATAGGGCTACCCTGCTGAAAGAAGTGGCTATCAGTACCCCCAAAATATATCATTAAGTTTGGCAATCCTATAGTCAAAATACTAACTTGTTTTACGAAAACCATATTTTCGATTCTGCTGTCGATGTTCAGCAGGGTGACCCACTACGTCCAGCACTTTTCAGTTTGGGAATGCAACCCATTATTTCAATCCAAGCTGAATGTCTGGTAACTGGATGACGGTATACTAAGAGGTAAAGCAGCTGACGTCCTCAGCGATCTTAGTAATATTTTTCGAAATTTTAAAAATATTGGTCTTGAACCAAATAGCTATAAATGTGAAATATTTTTTCCAATAATTTATAGAGTTCTAACAGAGACAATTTAATACAAAATTTCAATCATATTACTCCCGGAATAAAAACTGTCAGTATGGAATCGCTATACCTGGTAAGTGTCCCGTTGTTTTTTGATAGTATTAAACCTGTTTTTAAAACAAAATTTGATCAGTTTTTAAACCACGTTGATAAATTGCATAACTTAAAACTCCACACTGCTCTTACTTTTTTATAATATTGTCTCCTTGTACCTAGATTTACATAATTATTCCACTCGGGTCCAATCTGTGAATGTTCGGATAATTTAAAAGATATTGATAATAATCTTAAAAAAGCTACACAAAAATTCTAAATTTAACTTTAAATACAACAGCCTGGACTCAAGTTACTGTACCTATACAATTTGGTGGTATTGGTGTGAAAAATCTTTCTAGCGTTGCATTGCCTGCTTTCCTTGCTTCCATGCATAGTACTTACGTAAAATAATTTTAAATGATAAAGTAGACCTCTTGCTACGGAGGCATGGCAGACATGGCGAACGCTCTGTTCCGGCGAGAATGTTCCACTGGGAGTTAACCAACAAAAACAGTGGGATATTCGATTGGTACAGACCGTGCAGAAAGATTTGTTTCATAATTTCCATAGTGACCAAGATCAGGCAGCCTTCTAGCTGTTTCGACTAAGGAATCTAGTCACTGGTTACACGCTTTACCGTCAAGTAATCTCGGCACATTACTTGATGGAGAAAGCTTGCGCATCGCCGTAGGAATCTAACTAGGAGCGGCGATTTGTCAACCCCATCAGTGCCTCTGTGGTAGCAGCGTCGACGAGTTTGGTCTCCACGGACTTTCATGTAAGAAAAGTGCTGGTAGGTTTTCACGGCATGGTTCTTTCAACGATGTTATCCGAAGGGCTCTTGTCTTTATAAATGTTCCCTCGGTTTAAGAGCCTTGTGGAATATTTAGAGACGATGGCAGGAGACCCGACGGTATGGCATTGGTACCTTGGGAGAGAAGTAAAGCCTTAGTGTGAGATGCTACTTGCTTAGACACTTTAGTTGCCTCTCATCTCAGGGGCACATCGTTTAGAGCTGGGGCGGCATCAGAGGTAGCTGAACTGAGTAAGTAGCGCAGATATGAGTCTCTGAGAGATGACTACATATTTGTGCCATTTTCTGTAGAGACTATCGGTCCGAGAGGTACACGTGCGGTGAAGTTCCTAAAGGGACTCTACCCGCGGCTGATCGTTTCTCGCTCAAAGGCTAAGTATAGCCATTCAGCGAGGAAACGCAGCCAGCGTTCTTGGCACGATACCACGAGGAGTAGGACTGTATGATAATTAGTTTTTTATTATAGTTTTTTAATATTGTATGTAATAAAATATTGTATATTATGTTACGTAAATAAATCATTAAATTATAATACTTAAATATTAATTTGACTATTAATATTATATAATATTTAGTGATGTGTAATATTTGTGTACTTATAATATTTACATACAGTTCAATGAACATAAATATTTAATATTCATTGAACTGTATAATTTTTTTTTAATATCATTCCAGAAGTACCTGAGTACGGATAAGAAAATATTATAAACTAGCTGTTCCCGCGACTTCGCCCGCATGGAAACCTAAAATAAAAGTAGCTTAAGTTACTCCTCATGACATCAGCTATCTGCCAGTGAAAGTCCCATCTAAATCGGTTCTCGGGTTTTTGCGTGATGCGTGTTCATGCCAAAATAGCTCGCAGATGACAGTTTTTTTTTTCAGACTTACTTAACATTTATGAATATATTTTAGCCAATTTACACAATATTTTAATGAATTATAGCTTGTGTGTTATTCTGATGTATAGACTATATTATTGTAAAGTTTCATTAAAATCCATTTAGTAGTTTTTGCGTGAAAGAGTAACAAACATCCATATATCCTCTCAAACTTCCACATTTATAATATTATTATATTAAGTAGGATAAGAAGTTGACACAAAGTTATTTATAATTTCTTTTCCGTCTCTTTATGTCTGATTGTAGGTGAGTGTCTACATGGTTATATGCGTAAGTGTGTGCGTGCGCGTAGAATGTGCGTATGTGTACTTATGTCTGTGCGTGTGTTTCAGACTTAACACTACTACCCCTAATTACTAACTACACTAACACTGACACACACGTACTAGCCCCGAAAACTAAAAGTTTATATTTTTCGCTGTTCTCTTCGTCTGGAATTTGGAATTGCGGCGAATCAACAAAAGAAATATAGTACGCTTTAATTTATGAGAAACCTTCTACTATTATAGTAGGAAAATTATATTCAATTTCAGTGAAATTATATCCTTCACTGTTAACCCTTCATTCCCATCTATTGTTACCGCAAAATCACTATTTCAGTTAGAGGAAAGCGCTTTTAAGACCAACCATTACCAACGAGTTCCTTGACTCGATCCTCTTTATTGCTAAGTTTTCGAGTTGTGGTGTATCTTTATACATTTTGTTCATAATGCTGCCTAGAAAACGGAAAGTAGGTACAAATAGATGAAAGGAAAATGTAAAAGTAAGGTTTGGTCCCAAAAATAATTACTTTGTAATCATTTGGAACATTACATTTGTTCTTTTTTATATAGGATAAGGGTGACAAATGAGCACATAGTGCACCTGATGGTAAGTGGTTGCTGTGGCCTATAAACATCTACATCTTTCCTCGATGACGAATCAACATGCAGATGCGTTGTCACCCTTGAGGACTAAGATGGAATGCCTCGTTTCCAGTAAAACGGGTCTCCGGTTCTGTACACTCACCATACGAAACACAGCAGCGTTAAGCTGCTATTTTACGCTGGTATTCTGTGAGAGCGTGGTCCTGCCCCGGTCAAGCCGACCCATTCGTGCTACAACTATACCAGTAATATAGCTGCAGCATGGCTCTACCACGTAAAAAATGTTCATTCATTTTTACGTGGTAGAGCCATGCTGCATGCTATTTCAAGCTGTTTTGTACGGTGAGTGTAGAGAACTGGATACCCCTTTACAACAGAAGCTTTCTTCCAGGGTTCCTTGAAAGCCTCAATTGTCACGCAAAACACGTTCGACTCAAATTTACAGGCAATTCATTCGATATTGGATTATTAGGCATTGATCTTTTTAAAATTTCCAACTAATTCGTTCTGGTGTCGCCGCCTCCTATTCCTAATTTTCCTCGAATGAGAAAATAATGTCGCATGATCGAATTATACGCGATTCGAATGTTTAATTTCGTTTTTATGACGCTCTTTGTATTTTCTTTTTCATACTTTTCCTATATTTTTAATCAAAGATGTCAGTCATTTAACTCACCTAGAGTAAATTTTATTAGTCACTAGCAGTGTTTTAATGCGTTTTCACAACAACTCATCAATATTTCACCGTAATCGGATGAATGGTATTTGAAACGCATAAAAAAATAACAAACCAATACTCTTTTTTTTTAGATGGTTTCAGAACACATAAACAAAAGAAATAAACATTCATTTTTAACCAAGTTCAATAAAAAGAGCAGATTCTATATTCGACGCGTATGTTTTATTATGTATGTTCACCTGTATGTTTTATGGGGTGGTCCCATAAAAGTATTGAGAAAATTAAATTTTAAGCGTGGATAAATAGGGGTTGCACTTGGAAAATTTTGCTATTTAGACGTCATTCTAATTGTTACCTTGAACTTGTGATAATCGTTATTCTACTCATCATCATCATTACAGCCCTTCACAAGTCCACTGCTGAACATAGGCCTCCCCCAAGGAATGCCACAAAAGATGGTCCTGAGCCACCTGTATCCATCGACTTCCTGCATGTCTTACCAGGTCGTCATTCCATCTAGTGGGAGGTCGCCCTACACTTTATCTACCGGTACGAGGCAGCCACTCGATAACCTTTTTTCCCCATCGGTTGTCGGTTCTTCGAGCTATATGGCCGGCCCATTGCCACTTCAACTTACTAATCCGTTGGGATATGTCGGTCACTCTAGTTCTACTGCGGATATCGTCATTTCGAAGTTTATCACGCAGAGAAACCCCGAGCATAGCCCTCTCCATAGCTCGCTTAGCGAATTTGAGTTTCCTTATAAGACCAGCAGTGAAGGACCACGTTTCAGATCCATAAGTCATCACTAGCGACACGCACTGGTTGTAAAATCTCGTTTTTAAGTTTTGAAGTATACGTGATGAGAAGATGTGTCGTAATTTCCCGAACGCTGCCCAGCAGTTGAATCCGTCGATTGACCTCTCAGTCGAAGTTAAACTTACCTAGTCGGACTATTTGTCCCAGGTAAACATACTCGTCTACAACTTTGAGCTTAGTTCTCCCACCAACTACCGGCATAGGTATGACATGAACATTACACATGGTCTTTGTTTATATTCTACTCAAAAAGTTTAAAGAATAAAGGAATGACTTCAAAAACTAAAATTATTAGAAAAATTCGACATAATAATTATCTCTTTTAGCACCGACTTCAGAAGCTTGAATTTTTTTGTAGGTATTTGCTGTGGTATTTTTCTAATACTTTTTCGTTTTTGAAGTCAGATTTTTGTAATTTGTTTTTATTATATATGTTACAGTCAAAACTCATAACCGCTCACAACCACTTTTGACTGCAAAAATCAGGCAAAAGTAGTTTTGACTATGGACGTTAGTCAAAACAACTTTTAACTGCAAAAATATTGGTAATAGAGATTTTGACCAAATTATATGGGTCAAAAGTGGTTTTGACAAAGAATGTTAGTCAAACTACTTTTGACTTATACTTTAGAATTTTTAAAATCAAAAAAGTTAAATTAATCTTTCTTCATTATATTTTATACTATCGCAATGTACGCGGCTTTAGGGTGGCCCAGTAGCCACCCCAGCCGCACCTTAACCTACTGTCACTGATATTGCGAGTTTTCACCGATAATCTGAACTTTAAATGAAGCAAAATTACTTTTGAGAACGTTGGACAGAACCACTTTTGACTACAAAAATCAGTCAAAACTGTTTTTGACTAAGGGCATCGGTCAAAACCATTTTTGTCTGATTTTTGCAGTCAAAAGTGTTTTTGACCGATTATGAGTTTTGACTATGACATATACATAGATCAACAATCATGTGACTACTGTACCGATTGTCTTTCAGATTTTTGATTTAATTTTAAAAAATTCAATTCTAAGAACAGTGAGGAGTGTCTATAGTGGATACCATTCCAGACTTTAGTTAAAATGAATTTCCCAAAGTTGGGTGCAGGCATCCTCTCATTTTTTCGGTAATAAAGTAATTAGTTTGCCGCGCTGTTCCATAGCGCAGGGGACTTCAGTATATATATAGAAAGATAGAAAATATTTTATTCTTCCAGAGATTCAGGTTTCCTCACGATGTTTTCCTTTACCTATGTTCAGCAATTCCCCTGGTGTTGCGGTTGTTCATGGGCGGCGGTAGTCACTTACCATCAGATAAGCCGCATGCTGGTTTGCCTCTTCTTATATTAAAAAAAAACTACAAGTACATGTTTGAAAAAGGCGAGATTTCCCGCCGGGCTAGGTGTTCAGCCCGGGGAGCGGTCAACGCTTATTTTATTTATATCTAGTTTATTTTATTCTATTTATACAGGTTTTATTCTATTTATTCTATAATTACTGCAGTACTTCGAAACCTTGATAGCGTGATTTAGGCTTCAATGCCTTTTCACTTATGGTGCGACGACAGCGCTGCCACACATGGTTTGGGACTTGTAATTGCAACTATTAATTTTATTGGTACTGGCAGGAATCGAACCCCGGTTGCTCACGTATTATTATTAAAATGAGCGCCCTTGAGGTACCTCGACTCTGTTTACCTGATATTATTCCTCTTGTATTTACTCATACAGATGTTATAAAGGACTCATTGAAAGTTGTTAGGCATTTCAGTCTAGCGGAAAATAATCGAGTGAAACCGCCGGCCAAAGCAAGGAACGCCATACAGTTAACTCAAACGCGGCGCGAGTTCATTTCTGATTTATTGAAAGCGGTCGACGACCGCAAATTTTGAAAGGGAAGCGTGAGACAACTTTTAATAAAATACTAATGCCATTCGCGAGGAAATTAACAATTGTAATAGGGATGGGAAATATCGATGAAATAATATTTTTTCGTCCTTCCTTCCGGTTCTGTTAAAATAATTAAGAGCACTGAAAAGGAATGAAGGAATCAACATTTAACCGGACTTAGATATAGGAACAATATTTGCCATCGCTCGAGTATTTTGCAATATACCCAAAAAATATTCAGCAGCTATTTCTTGGAGACCGTTAGGACAAAATTAAATTGGGCCATTAAGTGCCCGATCGTCGGTTTATACTGGCTTAGGTACCGAGCAGACTGGATAAAGTTTAAAAGTCCGTTACGTAAGAAGGGTCGTGCGTTCCTTATTTTTTTATAGGATAAGGGTGACAAACGAGCATACAGTCCACCTGATGGTAAGTGGTTGCTGCGGCCCATAGACATCTACATCTATCCTCGATTACAAATCATAATTCAGATGCGTTGCCACCCGTGAGGACTAAGATGGAATGTCTCATCATTTCCAGTAAAAAGGGTCTCCGGTTCTCTACACTCACCATACGAAACACAGCAGCGTTAAGCTGCTATTTTATGCTGGTATTCTGTGAGAGTGTGGTCCTTCCCCGGTCGAACCGACCCATTCGTGCTACAACTATACTACTAATATAGCTGCAGAATGGCTCTACCACGTAAAAAAAGTTTATTGTAAATGTTTTCAGGATTGCAAAAAAAATTTCTTTTTGTTCTAAGATGTCGCTTTTTAATTTTACTTATTGATTTTTGTACTACATATTTTCTTTTCATAGAATTCTTAATGACGTCGTCTTACCTACGCATTCTTGTTTTTTTTTTATAGGATAAGGGTGTATTTTTAAACTGAAATATTAGTAAGAACAATAAAATTATAGTTAGGTAATTTATTTAGATTACCTTTGAAACTATTTCGAAATGTTTTAAAAAGTATTTTAGCTAACTGAACTGCGCTACTAACGCAGGTCGGTATTGTATTAAATATATATCCATGTTTGTGGGCATACATATGTAAATATAATTTAATTATGGAATTTCAAGTAAGGATCGTAGCAAGTGGAAAGAAGTGGTCTCTGCCTACCCCTACGGGAAAGAGGCGTGATTATATGTATGTATGTATGTATTTCATATTACCATTGAAATTATTTCGAAATGTTAAGGGCATCTGTATTTTAGCAAACTGAACTGCGCTACTAACGCTGGACGGTATCGTATAAAGTATATTGATGTTTGTATACATATGGGCATACATAATAATATGTACTTATATTATAATTATGTTATCTCCTTTGAAATTATTTTGAGATGTTCAATCCACCTGTATTTTAACAAACTGAATTGCGCTACTAATGCATGTCAGTATCGTACAAAATATATCGACGTTAGTGGATACACATATGGATTGCGCCCAATTACGCGCGTTGCCGTCGCAAACAAATAAACAAGTCCGGGATTGTTCCGGACTAATGCTCTAGCGGTTTGATTTTTTACGTACATAGGTATTATGTTAACTCAATCGTTGTGAGCTGAGCTTTGTAGGCTTTTATATCTGTAATTTTTCATAATAATTAATATTATCAACAACTTTTACAAGTCTACGGGTGATAGGCCTCCCGCAAGGATTGCCACATATTGTTAAGCTTGGCTGGTAGTGGCAGACGTCTCGCACCTATGACGTTGTTGTGTAATATAGTCTGGGTATTATACGTCTGGCGTAAACGAAATGGTTATATAAAATATTTTTGACATTTCCCATAATATTCTATTATTTCCATATAGCGTTAAATATTATTTGACGTCGCTATCACCAAACATTTTACATTATAACCTGTTAAATATTTTTCTTTTCGCTTGTAGTAATAAAAAACTACTCTAAAAGCTCAATCAATAATACTTGATCAGTAATAATAACCACTCAATTATTAGTCAGGTGATCATTAAATCCTATAAGACTCGCAGGCGCTCCTAAAACTTAACGGACCTGTGCCAAGAACGAATACCTACACGCAGAAATGCTGGAAGTGACTTTCGACTAACGACTATGAGGTGCGACTGCGTAGTGTAGTAGTAGTAGTAGTAGAAGGAACATACTAGGTAGTGTTCCTTCTCTGTCTAGTAATCCGTCTAAGTAGCTGCCACTATCTTACCTATTTCTGCCACCAAATATCAGTGCTTGCACTGCTGTGTTACGGTGGGTATAGAGAGCCAGTTTAATTACAGGCTGTGAGACATTAATTATTAGTCCTCCGAGTTGGCAATGCTTCTGTAGCCTTCTTTGTTTGAAATTTGTTGCAGGTGTCCATGGGATGTAGTAGCCACTTACCATCATGTGCGCTAAAGGCATGTTTATCACTTAAATTTTATAAAAATAACTATCGATCCGCCCCAGTTTTTATGGATCTCGACAATCTATTGGGGCCAGTTGTGAATCTAAGCCATCCAGGGATCCACTCAAACACACACAATTTTTTTTATCAAAATCGGTCCAGCCCTTTAGCAGGAGTTCAGTGAAAAATACACGTAAAGAAGAAAATATATTGAAGAAAGCTAGTATAAGATAGGCCATCAGGCATTCCACCTTAATCATTAGGAGTAAAATGCATTTGTATCTTTTTTTGTTTATACTTACCATCAGGTGGACTGCAATCTTTTTTCACTCCAATCGTATAAAAACATACAACTGCCTAAACTTAAAGCCTACCGTTAATATCTACTCCAAAAAATAATTCACTTCCAGCATATCTATCTAGTATACTTGTAAGTAAATGGGCCTGCTAAAAGATACGGTAATGAACAGTCATTCACTTGCCATTGACTTTAACAGATTACGTGATGAGCTGCCTATTTAACGTTTTAAACATGAATATAAAACACATTTACGGTATTTAGCCTTGATAAAGTGAATCGTTCCCCTCAAATTTCTTAATATGGAAGCCACCTGTTTAACTTTGTCGTTGTATTATCGTATCTATATCACATCTATTCCATCGGATAAAATGAATTTTCTTATGAGGTAGGACTCTTTTTCTGTCTAGAAGTCCGTCTGGTGAGGAATCTCCCTCTTATCTACTTCTGCCGCCAAATATCTGCTGCATTCCGATCTGAAGGGTATATACTGACAGTATAAATACAGGTTGTAAGGTATTTCATCCTAGACCTCAGAGGTGACAGTACATGATTTGTACTAGTCTTCAAGCGGCTATGGACTGCAGTAGCAACTTACCTTTAGGTGGACTGTCAGTTCGTTTGACACTTCAGTTATATAAAAAAAATTTTTTTTATAGAATAAGGGTGACAAAAGAGCACACAGTCCACCTGATGGTAGATGGATGCTGGCTTATACATTTCTATATCTATTCTCGATTAAGTATCAAAATGCAATTGTGTTGCCAGCGGTATCAGGTTTTCATCAAGTGGGTGTCTTAATTTATTGAATCTGAATCCGTGATTGATTGTCTACGCAACGCGATTCGTGGTGCACTACCACATGTTAGTAGCAAACTTTGGAGAGATTTTAACTTCTTTTCCTGCTATGACGTCCTTCTGTGTGTTCTATTCTGTTCTATTCTGTTCTATTGTATTCTTTTTTTATCAAACTCAAGTGATAAACGAACTTACAGTCTACCTGGTGATAATTGGCTACATGAAAACCTGCCGCCAACTTCAAACAAAGAAAGCTACAGATGCGTTGTCAACTCTGAGGACTAACATGTAATATCTCACAGCCTGTAACTACTTGCTCTCTATACCCTTCAGACTAGAACACAGCAGTGCAAGCACTGCTAAATGGCGGCAGGATTAAGTAATAGAGTGGCAGCTTCGAGTGGCAGATGGACTTTTAGGCAGAAAAGGAGCCCTATCTAGTCCTACCTATGAGAACGAAAATTGGATGCCTATAATAGGTACTTATAGTGGCTCTCTATACCCCTCTGACTGGAACACGGCAGGGCAAGCAGAGTTATTTGGCGGCAGTGAAACATTAACATGGTACTCGTCGTAAAAGTTAACGACCTTACCTTTGTAATGCATTCTTCTTAATTCAAAAAAGTGGCTATCTCATTCACCATATCTATATTCTCTTCAGAGGTGTTGTGCCCTTTTGCGTCAGTGTAACAAGTACTAATTGACTAAGGCCGTTATTCAGAGATAATCTCATCACTTAAATTCAAAGTTTACAATGTCAAAATTTGTGTAATATAATATTATGTTCTTGACTTAAATTTCGAAGTTGTGAAGATTGAATTTAAACTCGAAAATATCTCTGAATACTAGCCTTAGTATTACATTAATTAATCTTAGTTTCTTCTAGACAACTTTTTTCATAATGACGTACTTGTCTGAGCTACAGTAATTCAAAAAATTATGAGTGTACTTGTTTTATTCAAGTTTTAAAAGCGACTTGCGCATGTCGAACCACCTTCACGCGTTACGAGTGACTTTGTTGTGACATTGACTCAAATTAAAAGTGGTTTTACAGAATGGAATAAAAAAATTATAAGGATTTAATCGATTTTAATTTAATATTATTTTTATTGCCGATGTTTCGCGTTTCAAAAAGGTAAAATAAATGGAATAAGACAAATTTTACGGATTTTATCGCATTTAGATATGTATCTATGTAACATTAATAAATCATTACGGTTTAGCGAATTTATTTTGTCTCATTTTCTGACAACCCTATTCATCAGCATATTACATAGACAATATAGTACGGTGAGCTCAAACTGTAATCTTGAATCTACAGAATACCAGCGTAAAATGGCAGCTTCATGCTGCTGTGTTTCGTATGGTGAGTAGAGAACGGATAACCGTTTTACTGGAAAAGAAGCATTCCATCTTAGTCCTCAAAGTGACAACGCATCTGATTTTTGATTCTTAATTGAGGATAAATGTAGATGTCTATGGGCCACATCTTCCACTTACCATCAGGTGGACAGTGTGCTCGTTTGTCACCCTATTCAATAAAAAAAAATACTCAAAATAACTCTTTAATAATGTTTTGAGTGTGGTTCTCTAACGCAGTATAGTGGAGACATAAGATAATTCACTAGCCCATAACATCCCGTGGGTGTCGTAAGAAGCGAAAGAGGAAACTGCAAAAGGAGATAGGCTGTAGCATCTTCCTAATAACAACCCAAAATAACACAAACTGAGTAGTGATGGTAATTCGCCTGATAAGCGTGGAAACTACGGCAAATATCCCCCCTATGAGGCCATCTTTGAAGCAAGACTATATTAAAAAGTGGTATTTTGATAGAAATGAATGAATAAAAGAAATAAATTATTTTAAGCAGGACTTTTAATTCTACAACCATTATAATTACAGCCTTTCACAAATCCACTGCTGAACATATAGGACTCCAGGAATGCCACAAAGCACGGTCTGTGTCACTTACATCCATCCATTCCCAGCATCTCTTACTATACAGATAATTAAAGACAGCAAACCCAATAACGCTAAATATTTTTGTTTTTGTGTACGTACACTTTGGGAGCTACGCGCTCGCTGTAAATTTCACAGTACGCGAACCACCCGGATTTGATCCCCGTCGGTAATAAAATTGTTAATTGCAATTTTAATTGCTGATTTACAACGTTTTTGCTCATGGCACGTTGTGCTCATTTACCTACATGTCTGAGAAATAATAAAAATATAATTCGAAGCAAATCTTTTCAAAGTTTTTCACCAACACGCATTGGGGCAGAGCGGTGGACATTTTCTTGCCCTAAGACTCTCTCAGAAATGAGAGGAGGCCTGTGCCCAGCAGTAGGAATATACGCTGTAACTTTAACTCCAACTTTAACGTGCCAAATTAAATATCTTCCAACATAAAATTACCAAAGCGTCAATCATTTCAATTATCAAGGTTGATACGGGCCGCCACCGGTTCAATATTTATAAGACTTACATTCTACACAAAACAATATTTATAAGGCCTACATAGACGGAGCGTTGCGTCCATTTCAAGTGACGCTGGAACTAAGCCAAAACCATACTCAACTTATTGTAACAACACACACACCAACACACTTTGCACGTCAACAACAAGTCAAAAAGTACGTCCAGCCGTTGATTTTTGCGGGCTGATAAAGAAAGAACGAAGAATATGTGTGCGTGAGTTCGTGTTAAGAAATTGAGAATGTCCGGCTTCACTTGAATTGTATGCAACGCTTCGTCTGTTTTCTTTGTTTCTCTAAGGGCCTATAAATAGTACCTAGACTAGGCACAGATAGAGTAAGGAGGTCATGTGGTCTAGGTATTGTTTGGCAAGTTACGTAGGTGGCATCTCTCCGTCTATCTGCAATTTGGTAATGGCCTCCTTTACATTGCCTTTACACGTAATTTCAACCCATTTTATATAATTAACTTATTATTCGCCAAAGAGATCTATAGCAAAGATCTCAAACATCCATTAGGTACGAAATTTGAGGTCATATCGTATTATCAATCGTCTATTTAAGTACCAAACTACTATTTATTTGTAGTTTAAGAAGACGTATGCTTACTTATATTACGTGAACTTTTGCAGTTCTTCTATTTTAATAGGCAAAGTTTCGGAACATTCGTTGTTTTGTATGTATTTTAACTAGTGCTTGTTCTAAACATTTAAGTGTATATCAAACTCGCCCCATAAGAAATATTGCATGCCGTAAGCGCTAGCGCGCAGATATGCTCTACTAGGGCCTAAAAATTAAGATTCCAACGTTTTGTCGCGTGAAATCGTATCTATCAATCATATTGTACATATAAATGATATAAAAAGCACATGGTCAAAAAGATAAATGATTGTTGAATTTATTAATATTTTTTTAAATCGATTAATTGCTACTTTTACATAAAAAAGGGGTTTTAGTGGCTTATGTTGTGGATTTATCAAGTTGGCATGGCTTCGTAAACACGATAACTTTTAAAAATATCAATTGTTCAACTAAATTTATTTTTAAAACTCTTCATCTATCATGTGAGAAGCCATTGAATGTAAATGGCAGTTTAATTTTGTTTAGTTTAGTTATAATTAATTTTTTCGGCTGCGAAATGTCGATATATTCGGTGTTTTAGCAGCCTAGTGTGAATTTATTTTTACTAAATAGACTGCGTCACTCACTCAGTTAGTCAATCGCCGTTGTGAGTGGACACTGTATCGGTTGTTTGCAGCGGCTCAATAAGATCGCTGTACAAACACAATATTCGAAAACCAAATTTTTACATACTTGATTATAATAATAATCAGAGATTTTATTACAATATTTTAAAAGCACAGAATAAATAATAGTAGTACATACTAAAAGTAACTAGGATGTAATATTTATACTTAATTACGTCTTGGATTTTATGGAGTGACCTGAATGATGATAATATGATGATCATATGACCATTATGAGTCGTGCACATTTGGATTTTTCAAACTTTTTTTTAAAATTAAAGTTTGAGATAAAATTATCGGAAAATTGGAAGTATAATAAGGTTATTAGTGAAAACTTGTGTGTATTTAAACTACTTAAAAAAATTCCATTATATCATGTTATACGTAATTTTTTTAATGCGTTTAGGGCATGCCCAATTGGATTTACCAATATATATTTTATATATTTTTTTCGAAACATGGGTATAATTATGATTAATTACATTGATGTGTAGTTATAATACGAGTTTAGTGTCATTTCCCTTCACAATGCGCAATATACTTCCAAGTTGTTTGTGTAGACTGTCCAAAATTTAAATAATAGGTATTTACATAACATAATATAATAGGTATTTACATAGTATAGTGAGTGTAGAGAACCGGATAACCGTTTTACTGGATACGAGGTATTCCATCTTAGTCCTCAAGGGTGACAACGTATCTGTATATTGATTCTTAATCGAAGGTAAATATAGATGTCTGTGGGCACAGTATTCACTCAGGTGGACTGTGTGCTCGTTTGCCACCCTTATTCTATAAAAAAACTATATTTATTTTAAATAGTACTGACCTACATATTGAAGTTTAGCCAGTGAAGCTCATAAACATGCACATGCACAAGCAATTACACGCATATGTGCATGCTCTCGAACAAACGCACATGCTCAAGCACACTTAACCTAGTAAGGCACGTTTTCCTACAGATCCATTACCATTACAGCCCATAAAAGTCCACTGCTGAACATAGGATACTCCCATAGACTGCCTCATAGGGTAAATTTTGCCATAGTTGCCACGCTTGGCAGGCGGGTTGGCAACCGTAGTTTTTATTATTTCGAGTTGTTATCAGGAAGATGCTGCTGCTCTACTCCTGTTTCCCTCCCTCTTACGATACCCAAGGGACTATATAGGGTAGTGGATATTCTTACGCCTCCCCTACACGGTTTTGGTAACGGTCTGAAATGTGAAAGAGGAAAAATAGGGTGATTAATTTCCCTATCTAAGCGACATATAACAGAGCGAAAACTAATTGTCTTATTTGAACGTGTACCTAGTCAGTGAGGGAATTACCAGTGCCATTTACCAAAAGGAATCCTTAAAGAGAGCATCAATTGGTAGTGGACTCATTAGAGTGTACTGCGCTGAAAGGCGGTACTTAGTTTTAATGATTCTACGCTCAGTAAACAGGTACGTAGGAAGTGATTCCATTTACGTATAAAAAATACGGTTGACCCTGCAGGCCATCCCTGGAACTTTCCGCTATGTTCGATCTCAAAACGCTCGACAAATATTTTTACGAACTAATAGTTTACTCATTACATCAAAAACCATCCGAGCAGAAATTTCGAAGTTATAAAAAAAAAACACTTTATTTGAATTTTTTTGACAACGATAACTTTCGAACAGATCAACCGACAAAGAAGATAATTGGTGGCAATCGACGAGGTATTTTAAGAACAATAATAACATTTATTAAAAAAAATCGATTAGACTATAAATTTAAACAAACATCGATTTCTCTTCAACGCTTTAACCGATTTTGAAGCGGTTCGCAGCAATCGACGTCGTTTTTCATGTTTATGAGCTGATTATATTTTGAATTGATTGTTACATCTATTAAAAGTTATTCTAAAAAAATATTTTTGAGATTTCTCAAAATCTACCAGTCCAAATCGGTTGAAACAGTATTGAAAATGGAAGTTTGGTGAAACCCTTTCGTTCAAATCGGTCAATCGGTTTACATACACACACACACACACACACACACACACACACACACACACACACACACACACACACACACACACACACATACATACAGATATTATAGTGACGTCCTCGTAGGAATAGTCAGAATAGCTTCCTAGGACCTCAAAACGTCGAGATCTGATGAAACCTCGATTTTCGAAAACTGGGGTGAAACCAATAACTTCCCGATTTTTGAAAATCATTTTTTTCATAGCGGGAAGTTAAAAACAGAAATTTTGTTGTGGGCATTGTTATTAGTTCGATTTTACGTTAAAAATAACTACAGAATCAATTTTCTTGGTTGAATGAGACTATATCATCATTTTTTCTTAAGTTACGCCTGACAAAAAAAGTTCATTAGCGTCATTATCATCAAAGCTCTTCACAAGTCCATTTTGAACATAGGCTTTTCCCAAGGAATGCCACAAAACACGGTCAGGAGTTACTGCATTGTTCATAGTTGTCACCCATCCTAGTGAGGTTGTATTTCGCTTACCGTTACGAGGCTGCCACTTAAGAACCGTTCGTCCCGTCATCAATTGTCGATTCTTCGAGCTATATGACTGCTCATTGCCACTTTGTTAATGATCTATTGCCACACTCGTAAACAGATAGATATCCTTTGAAAATAGTAGAATCGAACTCTATGGATCTCTTTAATTTCATCTGCGGTGTGCCTTTGAATGACAGGTAAAGTTTGCAAGTCACCAGCCAGTAAACCACCATTCCTCCCATTACATCGGTATTGCTGCGCAAATCCTGAGCGTTCGATTTAGTGCTTCTACAGCTATTACCATTCTTATTTTAGATGTTAATCCTATTTCTAAATTTTAGTAATCTGATTAATTTGGTTCTGAACATAAACTGAGTTCCTTATCGTGACACCGTGTTGCCATACAACATGACAGTGTATCAAGCTGTGAGACAATTCGGCGAGCAAACGGACGCTGATACCGATACAGAAACTCCTAGGTAACCTATTGTTTATACTGTGAATCATTACACACTAACATATTAGTTGATATTCAAACTCAAATATCGGTCTCAAGTAGTTCTAACTTTCAAATGGAACGTAGGACACCTAGTATATAGTGACATATTTAGATATTATATTTATTTATTTACATATAAATATAATACATATATAATATATAGAACATATATAACCCGTAATAAAATTAATATGCTTTCCAATATAATGACTTTAA
Organism: Parnassius orleans; assembly: GCA_029286625.1. Lineage (NCBI taxonomy): Eukaryota > Metazoa > Arthropoda > Insecta > Lepidoptera > Papilionidae > Parnassius > Parnassius orleans. The sequence goes on along the minus strand of JAGSMP010001173.1, from coordinate 80,016 downwards.
TTAAATTAATAATATACAATAAACAAATTATTATATAATAAATAAATAATTAATGTATCAGAATTTTATAGCATTTAGGAACATTTTGTTATTGGTGCATCATTCAAGAAGATTTAGTCTTTCTGAAGGTGTTGGTTAATTTATGAAGTCGAAACCGTTTTCGTCATTTTTAGGTTGTCAGCTAAAAGATACATCGCTGTGATTTATTTTTCTATTATAATTATTCGTCATGTCATTGATAAATATGTAACAGAATAACGGTCCTAAAATCGAGCCACGCTTAGGCCATCAATTACTAACGTGTATGTATAGTTTTTAATTACCTTCATCATCCTTATCAGTCCACTTTGTTGAAGAATATCAAGGGCCCTTTTAATCCACAGATGGACATAAAAATTTTGTTTTTCTAAGAACGTGTCGAATGGCAAGCATTACTTGGAAAATTTGTTCATAGCGTGTATTTCTGTTATTATGTTTGTCCGTAACTCCTAAACTAGTCGTCAGATGTTGACAAATGATATTTCAATCGACTTGTCGTAATTGCGCGAGTAACATAACATATATGACTTCATCATAAAAATATAGTCAACATAAACTATAAACTATCAACAACTTGCCACTTAAAACTGTAACAAGCAAATGTACTATTTATCGCCTTGCGGCCGTATAATGCAGAAATCAAACTCGAAAAATATGCTTTTTCAACTTTTCTTTTCCAAAACTTTCTTCACGTCTTATTCGTCTAATTGCTCCAACCAGTCGCTTGCCGTCTTTTATTACTCATACTCTTTTAAATCCAATCAAATCAAAATAAGAATATTAAACCCACTATCAAAATTATAAAATTGTATACTTAATCAATCCGCTTTCACGGTCACTTTTATTCCACATTGTAAGCTAAAGTCTGCGGTCGTACACGGGGTTTGTTCTATATGTCAAAAAATCCAGAACGTAAACGTTGGAACCAAAAACGTACCGTGTTTTCTTTTACAGTAGCTTCCCCATACACATAATTAATCCTTCGAGCTGTTTCTGCAGCGCTGGTGCCACGGAACCGTATTCGTAAATAACGAGATATTTTAAGTTTTCCATATTGTGAACAGAACGAAACGAATGAATCACTAAATTCGAAACACAAATATACAAGTCTAAATTTGAAATAAATTTGCATTTGGATTTTTAACCAAACGCCAGATATTTGAGATCAAAGTGGCCAGTTCGATAAAACGCTAAGACCCAATTAAAATCCAAAACAAATTTCTAGCAAAACTTTACTTGTTTGCTTTTAAAAGTGTAAAACTGACTTAGTAATCTAATCTAATATATAAAAATTAATGTTTTTTTGTATGTATTTTATGCGCTGCCATACCGTTGATCAGATTGCGGTAAAACTGTATCAGCTTATTGCTTACACTTGCGCGAAGGTTATAGGCATAGTATAATTATTAACTTGCATTAGGTAGTGCGCGTGTACCGAGAAATTTATTTAAAATTATTTATAATAATAATATATCATTCCATTTCAATGAATGTATTATTATTCCTAATTAAACAATATAACTCTTCCAAATTTAAAACGATATCTTCACAATTATTTCTTCTTTCAGGTACCAGCTAGTAAAACATAAATAATGTATTCCGTTATAAGAAATGATTGATATTATAAGAAATACTACTAAGCTTGTAATACTTAGCATAGCGACCGGAGCAAAGGGTTGTCTCAAAGCGTTCGTGCTTTCGCATAATGTTCTTGTGTTTACCGCTAGCTAGCAATTGAGACATGGAACTTCTTACATTACTTAGAAAGAACTTAAACGCAAGTAACTAGAAGTTAACGACTGCAGTTAGTGAAAGCTTATTGGCATATGAAACAAGATTCTTTATAGAAGTAAAAATTACATGGTAGAGTCATGCTGCAGTTATATTATGGTTGCAGCACCAATGGGTCGACTGGGGTAGGACCATACTCTCACAGAATACCAGCGTGAAACAGCAGAATAATACTGTGTTTTTTATGGTCCACACCCTTTCTACTGGTAACGTCATTCCATCTCAGTCTTCAGTGACAACGCATCTGCATTTTGATTTTAAAACATAGGTATCTACGGACCGCAGCATTCACTTCTTATCTGACTGTGTGCTCGTAGGTCACCATTTTAGGTGACAAGCAAGCACACAGTCCATATAATGGTAAGTCCTCAATTAATCTGTTACTTTCCGGACCTACACATGAGATAATCCAAGATCACCTTTGTAGAACCCTCCAAAGAGTATGGTAATATTTAGAAGGAACCCCTCAAAACCAAAGAGTATATAATCACTACATTTAGTCAAACCAAAAAAGAGTGCTCAGAATAATTTTTAAATGTTATTTATAAATAAATTACAACTAAAATTTTATTAGAATTAGTTTCGTTACTAAATAACGCTTCTAAATTAAGAATTTACTTCAATGACGAGTTTCCATGAATTTTATACACTATAAAAGTAACTGAAAATTAAATATAAAGTGTGAGTTATCACTAAAAATCATGGAAAACACAAATTTTCATATTCCACAAAGTCCAATGTGCGAAAATTAAGTTTTATGTTATATTTTCGATATATTATAGTGAACATTATGGCGAAGTTGTTTTCAACAAAAATGGCGTTGGTCAAAGATATATATGTAATAAAGTATATGCTCCATGGCTCCTGCTAGTATAGATATAATAATATTACATTTTCTTTTCGTTATGAAAATCGAGTGTTTCTATGTCCTTGTTTCTTTCTTCATAGTAGTTATTTGATTTTAACTTAAAGATATTGAATTTTAACATATGGGGATTCGTAAGATTTGCCTTAGTTGTAGAAGTAACATATAATATTTGAATTTTTTTTTTCAGTAAACTTTGGTTTCGTTATTTATTACTGTTTAACCACTGAACTTGTTTACGCAACTTTTGTTTAATAAATTGTTTGATATTGATATTTGATGACTTCTTTCTACACACACAAATATTTTCTCAAATAACAAAATTACCCCCTCCCTCTCCTTACAGTTTACTTCCACTGCTGGCCATGGGCCATGGAAATAAATGTGAGCACAAAATTTTACTGCCACAAATATCGCCCACCTCTGCAACGCTGCCCTAAACATCGCACGGAGCATCGGCATTCCACCGAGATAAAATTTAAAAAAAATGTTCGTCTTTTTTCCTCCCACATTTTTTTCTTATCACTATTACAACAAACACCGTTACAGCCTATAAAACCCCTGCTGAACATAGGCCTTCCGTATATATTGCCTCATAGATGATATATTTGTCATAGTTGCCACGCTTGGCAAGGGTTGGCCACCGCAGTTTTTAATTTTTAATCGTTATTAGGAAGACGCTGCTGCCCATCTTTTGATTTATGTCCCTCTGTCGCCTCTAAACATGAGTGATAAATAACATCACGGTGAAAAATCACCATGATCAGCCTAAAAGTTCCAAAATAAAGTTGTTCCTTCGCAACGCCACCGTACTATTTTCTCCGTTACTCCTGTCACTGATTTAACCATACAAAATGAACTACGCGTACCTTGTTACACCGTGGAACAATGGATCAGTTGCCTCTTACGAAACCCACGGAACGATATGAATATTCATACACCGCCACTACATGTTAATTGATAATTTCTCAAAACATTTCATTTATCGACAACGTCTTGCAATCGTCGTTACTCTAGCGCTCACTTGACCTTCATACAAATAATTCGATATTTTAATTGTTAATATTTTTTTTTGGATAAGAACATAGTAATGACTCCAAGTTATATTTACCATCATTTAAAAAAAATAGTCTTTGGCCTGACCTACTATACTCTTTGGCTTGACCATAGTTCTAAGTAAATTTGTCCAATAAAATGTCGGGGCCTGAGAGGTTAAGAATAATTATTCAGATGCGTTATCATCTCTGAGCACTTCGATGAAATTCCTCGTTACCAGTAAAAAGGGTCTCCGGTTCTCGTCGCTCACCATACGAAACACAGCAGCATAATTCTGCTATTTCACGCTGGTATTTCTGAGTGAGCGTGGTTTTTCCCCGGTCGGGCCGGCCCGTTCGTGCCGCAACCATGATACGCTGCATCGTGGGTCTACTACCTACACGTTTGCTAGGCGATCGTTATAAATAAGTTTTATTTAAGACCAGGTTATAAAGTGTTTTGTTTTAAATTTTTGTCACTTCAGCGATGTATATCTATAGTTCTATTGGACTACCTGAGTCACGGAATAGAGAGTACACCTGTATTTGCGCACACACTCGTACACTATAGTCTCGTCCTGCACAGATGGCTAGTCTCCATTGAGACTGGCTGCTGTAACCGAAATTCAGTTTGGAGGCATAACTACAAAAAAAATTAAATTATATTTTATGAATTTTGTCATAGTCATCTCTAACGACATACATGGAACAAAATGGCGTGTTGGCTTGTCTTCCTATCGTCGTCGTAAGTTTGTTATCAAATTTAATGGTAAATCACCATTATAAAAGCCTATGACTAGTCCAATGCTGAACATAAACCTCCCCAAAGGCTGCAATTAAACATGATCCAAATGCACGTAATTGAACGTCTTCCCATCTTCTTATCATCTTCATAATCAATTTGATGGCTTTTTAAGTTTAAAGTTACAGTATACGCAAGTGGCTCAAGACCAAGTTTTGTAGACTTCCATGATGATGATGATGACAGAAATTGTCAACCACGCTGCCCCAATACGTATTGATCACATGTCATCTAAATATATTTCCTTAATTTCTCAGAAATCAAAAAGGTTAAAATTAATTAGCTTAGATCAGCTTAAAAATAATAATGGTCTGTTTAGCCTATCTTGAAGTATGAGGAAAAATAAAAATAAAAACAAAAACAAAATAAGTAGGAACTTCAAACTAGGAAAGACACGTCGTTTTTATTTTTCCTCCTGCCTTCCCTCAAATGCAGAAATAGATCCTCATTCAGAGGCAAAACACGTGTCGTATTATCAACGGTGTCTTTCCTAGTGTAGTGTTATTGGAATTAGTTGCTGGAATAGTGCACTATCTTCAAACTAGGAAAGACACGACGTTTTTATTTTTACGTGGATTTTAGCAAAGTAACGCACGATTCTATTAATTATTTCTCAGACATACAGGTTTCCTCACCATGTTTTCCTTTACGGCCAAGCACGTGGTAATCAACACTTAAAATTGTAAGTTACAATTTTGTTGGTGCCGGAGGGGTTCAAACCTGGTTTACTCGTGTGCTATGAAATTGCCAGCGAACCCTTATCCTCTGAGATACCACCACTTTAAAAATTCTTATGTAATTTCCCCTCAGTCGACTTTGCGATACGTACAATATGATATACCTTAAAGAGAATTATTTGCGTAAGAGTTATTAAAGGGTAATTTCCTAAAACTCGAAGTTTTCCACCATGCAAAAAATACATAAGATTTTCGTTTCACAACTTACGAAACAGAGTTCAGTCAGTATGCAACGGAGCCTACATAAAAATAAACGATAATGCGCTTGAAAATAAACTTACCTGTAATGGTATGCGATAAATTGCGAGAGCAAACTTTTTACGCTGGTTTTCCTTACTTACTTATCTTCACGCACAATCCCTGACGGGGTAGCCAGAGAGAATGATCGCCAAGTGTCACGATCCTTACATATCTCTTTCGCTTCTTTCAGATTCATAATCTCTTCATGCATGCACGTCTAGGTATCCGAGTACTCTTGACCCTCCTCTCTTCGAGCAGTTTGCTCACATGGTCTTCGAGTTAGTCTCGGTCTACCTCGACAAATTTTTAATATTAACTTTCGCGCTTATATCTTCACCATCGGTCTTCACTATTCGCTCAACGTGCCCAAACCATCGAAGCACGCCCTTATCAATTTTATAAGGTCATCTTCAAACCTGCCATATTACGAATCTCTTCGTTTCGCTTTCGGTCAGCCATGGTAACGCCGCACATTTTACGAAGAGATCGCATCTCCACTGCATTCAACTTGCTTTTATGCTTCTTCTGGCATACCCAGGTTTCGCTGCCATATAACAAGTTGGTACCAACACTGCGTGTATTGCAAGGCGTGCGTTTATTAGGATTTTCAGGTTTTCCTCACCTGAAAATCCTTAATATACACGTGAAGTCATAAAGTGGTTTATAGTCCATCCTAATCCGTCTCCAAGGGTATAGAGGTCACAATATTTAAATGTGGAATACGGTAGCTTTACTTTATGAACCTCCTCAGTAATTAAATATCTTTGTTTCTAGTACAAAGGAAATGTCTGATACACGCCGGCAATTAAAATAACAACCGTTGTGGTTGTGTAACAAAGTAACCACAAATAAGTCATTGGAGCTTGAGCTTACATACTGCACATTGAATAAGATTATTTCTTGTCTTAAAATTATTAAAGAATTTCTAGAGAGTACATCAATTTAATGGCAAATCATTGACACTTAAAGCAAAGTCCAGTAAAATTTAACTTTTAATAAAAAGTAATAGCCGAGTTTAAAAAACTAATAAGAATAAAAAGCTTCCGAAGTTGCGGCTAAGACATAATATATTGAAGAATTATAGCCCCAAATTCAGAAGTTCCCTTTGAAGTTGTTTGCTCATCGAAGTTAGTTTAAAATAAATTACTACAAATTCGACCCGAACAAACATACATCAAATCGAGTTAATAAAATTGTGGTAAGAAACCTAGTAAAAATACGTGAATTTAATAATTTGACAATTTATATCGCTAATCGTGTAACTACGAAGTTGGTTTTCAGTGATGAACAAATCCAAGGATTTAGCAATAAAAACCTTATCCCATATTAAAATAATGGGAGCTTTTTTTTACGAAATACAATAATGAATCATTCTTCATTTGGAATTGTATTCACCGTGCCAGTAATGCATGGTAAGGCATGTTAGTAATTTCCTTCTATTATTCTTTATTCTGTTCTTTATTATGTTCTTTATGCTCGGGGTTTCTCTGCGTGATAGACTAAGAAACGAGGATATCCGCAATAGAACCAGAGTAACTATATAGCCCGAACAACCGACAACCGATGGAGTAAAAGTTTCTCGAGTGGCAACCTCGTACCAGTAAGCGAAATGTAGGGCGGCCTCCCACTAGATGGAGTGACAATGTGTTAAGATATGCAGGAAGTCGATGGATACAAGTGGCACTGGACCGTGCTTCGTGACGTTCTATGGAGGAGGCCCATGTTCAGCGGTGGACTTATGAAGGGTTGTAATGATGATGATGATTTTTTATTCTTGTTTAAAGTATTATAAAAATGGATTTCATTTTTGACCTCTTAGCAGGCACATGATCTTTCAACTATTTCCCTAAGTCAAGTCTTACCGAACGTGGTGGGTGGATGGAAAATGTTATTAAAGATACTTTAATCCGTTATATTACTTAGTACTTGTCAATAGATTCGATGTTCCTACAAAGTGTTGTCTCAACACATTCGTGTTTTCGCATAATGCCCATGTGTTTGTTCGCCAACTATTGAGACGTGGAACTTCATGCATAATTTACAATGGGCTTAAACTTTCATAGCCCAACTATGTGTGTAAACTTGGTAACTTGGTACTGTTAGAGTCTTTGTAGCTCATGCGTCCTGCGCTCGCCGTAAGTTTCATAGTACGCGAGCTACCCGGGTTTGATCCTCGCCGGCACCAATTAAATTTTTAAGCGCTAATTTACCAAGTGCTTGGTCGCTAAAGAAAAACAACGTACGGAAATTTTCGTGTAGTATGTGAAGTCCGTCAACATACGCTGGAGCAGCACGGCTTACTAATCGCTTCATATCACCACATGAGTAAAGGTTTCTTTACTCATGTGTTATTACTCCCAGAAATGAGAGTAGGCCTGTACCCGGCTGCGACACGTATATAGTCTATAACATCTGTTAGAGGCGTTTTATTTGAAACAAGTGAACAATTTTGTTTTGTTTGTTCTTGTTAATCCAAAGCAATTATTCTATATTCCATACGTTAAAAAGAAAAGTAAAAAAATTTGGTCAAACAAATTTTGGTGTAAAACTGAGATATAATTTGTGGACTGGAATAATAAACGGTCAAATTATTGGCCCTTTTGAATTACTGGAGACCTTGAATGGTAAGAATTATTTGAATTTCGTCGAAAACGATTTGCAAGACTTGTTATAAGATATGCCGCTCAAAATACTTCGAAGAATATGTTTTCAACAAGATGGTTACCCAACGCATTATGCACGTCCTGCACGGGACTATCTAAATAATGATTATCCTGATAATTGGATTGGCCGTCTTGGTACTATTGCGTTGAAATCTCGCTCTTCATATCTAAACCCTCTTGATTTTTTTACTGGGGTTGCATAAAAAAAAAATTGATGCAAAACCTATTCAAAACATAACCGAACTACGCCAGAAAGTTAGAGCAACTGCTGCAGAAATTAATTTAAAAAGATACGGAAGATTAGTGAAGCGATTTTTTTTAAAGATGTAGAGCCTGCATTCATGCTTAAGGCAAACTATTTGAACATTTTTTATGACTTAAAATAAAATATTTTAATATAAACTATGTTTCATTTTATACCTTGTCTCCTAATTTATTGATTGTTTTTTTTTAAATCCAATCTAACATAATTTGGTCGAATATCAAATAGCATCTCTACCTGTCTCGCTCTAACTCACGTGAAATGGCGTAATTATCTGTTTTGATTTTAGATCTCAGAAAATCTAATTATTTTATATTTTAAGAATGAAAATTGATATATATCATACCATTTTGAAATTTAGAATAAATGGGCCATCTTTTGAATTAACTTGCCTAGAGTAGTACAGTATGTTTTTTAATGAAGAGTCAAAGTTACTACTTTCAAAAACTACATTACTTTTACTAAAAGAAACTTCGTTAGTTTTAACTAACCTAGCAACTTTTTTTTTTTGCTCGATTTGTGACTTCAATTATTAGCACGTTTATTTAAGTCCACGCTTGTGAAAAAATCACTGTAAAGTTGAAAAATTTGCCAAAATACCTAATAATATGATTTAAGGTGTCGATTTTCCTCAATTTCATAAATTTGTCAGTTATAACTGGATCAACTGATATGGATTTTTTCCGGGGCTGGTATGATCCCCTCTGCCACAGTGCCCACTTGACGTTGAGTTTCGGGATACGTTATATATACGCAATAAAAAGTGGAAGATTGTAAAGATCTACTGCACAATTTGCCGAATTGTTTATATATGACGCAATAAGAGGTTATTTAATTGCTTTAGCTGTTAGAAGCTACCGTACACACAAGAGTTATTTAATTGCTTTAGCTGTTAAAAGCTACCGTTGAACACGGGATTTCATTACATATAAATGAGTATAATAGCCTACGAGAATTATTTAAAAAGTACAAATGTCATAAGGATATTATATAAGGGTTTTCTCTGACTACCCCTAAAATTCAAAATTAAACTGTCGGTGGGCTATACATCTGAGGGTAATCGTAAGGAACCCTTCAATTACCAGTCAAGTGTATTAAGGGTGGTACTTAAACTTAATGAGCCCACGTCGAAAGAAATGCAGATAGATAATGATAGTCTTGATATTGCGTTTTAAATTTTTTATCGCTTCATCTATCATAATCTGCTTAAATTAGTGGAGAATTCCAATTCTAATCCCATTCTTTTTCATTTTCTACGACCTATTTCCGACATGAAGTTCACTATTAAACATGCGCAAAGATTTACCAGCTGGCTATCACCACTTGGAGGATAAGACTCTCTACGCTGGGTAGGCGGGTTATTGAGTACACAGCCGATGCTCGCTCACTTGTATTGTTATTTCCTATTCCCATTCTGTGAAATTTGGGTATAGCGATTTCGAGTGGATTTTCCTCTTCTGATCTCATAGGCCCCGTTTGTCAATTAACAGAGTACTTGTAGGCAAGTGAGGTATATATACATAGGCCTCTCCCACAGATTTTTTAAATTTATTTATTTAATAACACAACCTTTTTACATAAGTTCATTGATTCCCTGGCCCCTGAGCTAGTGTAACTGTGTTTCAGAAACCAGTTCCTCTCCTTATAGTTAGCCTAGTCAAAAAGTCAATTTCTATATAATAATTTAGTTAGATTGTCTCATAAGAGCGATTTTTGCTATAATTGCCACGTTTGTCAAGTGGGTTGGCTCGGGTCGGCAATTGAGTCGTTATAAAAAGATGCTGCTGTACGACACCAACGGGATAATTGTTATTAAATATTATGTAACTATTATTTTATACATAAGAAACCATTTATAGTATAATAAATAACATGCATTTTATTGAGACATATACCTCATGTTTTCTTGATGCTTATTTCTGTTTTATGCATTTTATGTGTAAGATTTAATTTTTACCCTACCCTTTCTAGAAGTATTATCATTATCATTATTACAGTCCTGCACAAGTCTACTTCTAAACGTAAGCCTGTTGAAAACAACGTCCTGAGCGACCTGCGTCTATCAACTTCTTGCATTCATCCACAAACCTCACTTACCGGTAAGAGGCTGTCATTCGAAACCTTCCTTCGTCAGTTCTTGCTACTCAGGATTATACCAAGAGAATATCACATAATTGATTTTAACATTGGTTTTGATAATAACTAATCATCATATATAAATACTACGAGATTCATTTTATATAGTGATCATTTCTAGTTAATGCCTAAATCTAGCTCACTAAAACATACCGTTTAGCGCCTGCTCGCCATTGACTTAAGCTCTATTAGTAGTAATTACTCTAATCACACAAATTTTCTTTTTTTGGAACAAATTTATAATTATCATCGTAATTTACCAGTGGTTAAAAGAATTCCAAGAGGTGCGAAAAAGCTTTAAAGCATTGTTATTCACTATTCAAAATTGTTTCACTAATAGTGAAAAGAGTGGGCAAAAATTATTTATAATTTTTTTAATATCATTCCAGAAGTACCTGTACGGATAAGAAAATATTATAAACTAGCTGTTCCCCGCGACTTGGCCCGCATGGAAACCTAAAATAAAAGTAGCTTAAGTTACTCCTCATGACATCAGCTATCTGCCAGTGAAAGTCCCATCTAAATCGGTTCTCGGGTTTTTGCGTGATGCGTGTTCATGCCAAAATAGCTCGCAGATGACAGTTTTTTTTTTCAGACTTACTTAACATTTATGGTCATATTTTAGACAATTTACACAATATTTTAATGAATTATAGCTTGTGTGTTATTCTGATGTATAAGCTATATTATTGTAAAGTTTCATTAAAATCCATTTAGTAGATTTTGCGTGAAAGAGTGACAAACATCCATATATCCTCACAAACTTCCACATTTATAATATTTTTATATTAAGTAGGATAAGAAGTAGATACAAAGTTATTTATAATTTCTTTTCCGTCTCTATATGTCTGCTTGTAGGTGAATGTCTACATGGTTATATGCGTAAGTGTGTGCATGCGCGTAGAATGTGCGTATGTGTACTTATGTCTGTGCGTGTGTTTCAGACTTAATACTACTACCCCCGAATTACTAACTACACTTTTACTAAACACACACCTACTAGCCCCGAAAACTACCAGTTTATATTTTTCGCTGTTCACTTCGTCTGGAATTTGGAATTGCGGCGAATCAACAAAAGAAATATAATACGCTTTAATTTATGAGTAACCTTCTACTATTATAGTAGGAAAATTATATTCAATTTCAGTGAAATTATATCCTTCACTGTTAACCCTTCATTCCCATCTATTGTTACCGCAAAATCACTATTTCAGTTAGAGGAAAGCGCTTTTAAGGCCAACAATTACCAACGAGTTCCTTGACTCGATCCACTTTATTGCACGTTTACGAGTTGTGGTGTATCATTATAAATTTTGTTCATAATGTTGTCTAGAATACGGAAAGTAGGTACAAATAGATGAAAGGAAAATGTAAAAGTAAGGTTTGGTCCCAAAAATAATTACTTTGTATTCATTTGGAACATTACTTTTATTCTTTTTTTTATAGGATAAGGGTGACAAACGAGCACACAGTCCACCTGATGGTAAGTAGTTGCTGTGGCCTATAGACATCTACATCTTTCCTCGATGACGAATCAACATTCAGATGCGTTGTCACCCTTGAGGACTAAGATGGAATGCCTCGTTTCCAGTAAAACGGGTGTCCGGTTCTCTACACTCACCATACGAAATACAGCAGCGTTAAGCTGCTATTTTACGCTGGTATTCTGTGAGAGCGTGGTCCTTCCTGGTCGAGCCGACTTTATTCGTGCCACAACTATACCAAAAATATAGCTGCAGCATGGCTCTACCACGTAAAAAATGTTCATTCATTTTGAACGAAATCTTTAATGTTTGATAAGTTATTCTTTATATTATAATGCACAACATTTTTAAGTTTAAATTAATGAAATTATAGTGATGATATCGCTAACAGATAAGCTAGGATTTAAGGAGTAATAAAAAGTGTACAACAAATTTCTAAAAAGTAAAATGTAACTGACTCTGCGAAAACGTTAACAGAAACAATGTAATGACGTGTGAACGACGACGACAAACGACGTGTGACGAGTGAATGATGTTAATTTATGTTTTATTACGGTTAATTACTTTGACAAAGCTTTATATTAAAGTTAAAGATTGGAGGATAAATAATTAAGGACTATAATCATATATGCCTATTGTCCATCGTGGCACTGGAATATTTTCCTTTCGTAAAATTCGTTAAAATTCTCGTAAACGGTCTAGTTTATTTTTGCAATTTCTAGCTGCCGTCGTCAAGTTGCCGTCTAATATTGCGCAACGAAGTGCAATGTTGCTCAGTCTAGTCTATATTTTGCTTCACGTTTATGAACTCAAATGCTCGGAGATACACTCGAAGTAACATTGCTCGACTAACATTGCAGTCAAAGAGTCACTGGTAATATTGCTGAGGTATATTGTCCTCAGAAAGATACATTTTTAGTGGACTTCTAAAAAAAGAGGAGGTTTACGATTCAACTGTATGTTTTTTTGAATGTATGTTATGCGATATCTTCGTTAATTCTGAATCGGTTTTGTAGATTTTTTTATCAAATAGATTCAGAGATGACTGAGTTCAGAACGTGAAATGATTTTACGAGCCATTTAATTACCTTAAATACTCAATAACAGCTACCAACTAACTGATATTTATATATAACCTTGTAAGCTTAATTCTTACTAGTTTATTTAAGTAATAATTCCTTACTATGTTACTTCTATTTTGTTAGTTTATAATTTTATACGTGGTAGATTCACGTTGCAGGTATATTGTTGGTATCACGAAAGGATCGGCTCGATCGAGGAAGAACCACGCTTTAACAGAATACCAGCGTGAAAAGTAGCTAATACTACTGTTTCATAATATGTAGAGAAACGGAGAATTTTTACTGGAAATGTGGCATTTCACCTTATTCCTTGGGTGACACGCATTCTGCATTTTGATTTTTAATCGGTGATAGATGTAGATGTCTATGTATCATAGTATCCACTTATCATCAAGTGGACTGTGTGCTCGTTTGTCACCCTTATTCTATAGAAAATATTCGCCGTAAGCTATTTATTTTATGAAGTATTGCTAGTAATTTTTAACATGTGATATTTTTTGTCACCTAGTAGTATCAAAATTGATAATTCTAACTCATTCTACATACGGTAGCGTTTTCACATAATATAGCTTATAACTTTATTTTTTGTACAACAAGCAAAACAGACTAAACTTAAATATATCTACAGAAACATCTTTACATAGTATAGCTTTGTGAGGAATTTTTATAGAATGGGGGTGACAAACGAGCACATAGTCCACCTGATGGTAATTGGATGCTGTGGCCCATAGGCATCTACATTCATCATCGATTAAGAATCAAAATACAGATGCGTTGTCACCCCTGTGAACTAAGATGGAACGCCTCGTTCCCAGTAAGAAGGGTCTCCGGTTCTCTACACTCACCATACGAAACATAGCAGCATTAGTAGTATTCTGTGAGAGCGTGGTCCTACCCCGGTCGAGACAACCTATTCGTGTTACAACGATAATATAGTTGCAGCGCGGCTCTACCACGTATTTTTTTATAGCCTATATACATCCCACTGCTAGGCACAGGCCTCCCCTCATTTCTGAGAGGGTTTTAGGGCAAGGAATTGTCCGCCGCGCTGCCCTAATGCGTGTTGGCGAACTTCACATTTCTTCGATTTTTTCTTATTTCTCAGACATACAGGTTTCCTCACGATGTTTTCCTTCACCGCCGAGCACGTGGTAAATCAGCACTTAAAATTGCAATTAACAATTTCATTGGTGCCAGCGGGGACGTAAATTTTAGGATTGTTGATTATAAGCGTAGTGATTACATCTGCTTTATTTGATTACGACATTAATTTGACTTTAAAGGGAAATGGGATTGGAAACCGAATTTGGAGGCATACGATTCCCATTACTTTCGGGATTGATATTTATATGATAATTGATCAAACTAACAAAATTAAGATGATGTAAGTTCAACTGATTGGCATACGTTACCTGTAATTTCTGCTGGGGTTATGGAGCCAGTCCGATGCGCTGCTCCAGTGTGTGTTTAATGAGTTGCATAATTTAAGCGTCCGCGAAATAATTCATCAGACATGCAGGTTTCCTTACAGTTTTTTTCTGCACGGCCTAGCATGTAGCTAAACACACGCCGTAATTTATACAGTACGTGAGCAAACCAAGACCTAAGAAACTGGAAAAGTACTTAATAAATATATCGATAGTAGGTTTTGGCTGTCACACAATCGAAATAATATATTAACACAATATAGAAAGATAAATATAAGCAAGTTTAGCCCATTTTTATGAAATAACCTTACTTCGTTTATACCGAATTTATGATCCAAATATAACAATTATATCATTATCAGCGTCCACAATTCAATTAAGCAACATTAACGGTGACGTCTAAATTATGAAAAAGTAAACGAAATCCGAAAGTATTCCGAAACAATATCGTTTTTATGTTACCGCATAAACATAAAACATTCCCTTATATAATGTGTCGAAATATAATATTTTCTCGGTAACTGGAATCCTTACTCGTCGAACGATGTAGATAAAACGGAGCCCTAAAGGTTAATCCTTTGGGAACTGAAGCGTTAAAATGTCGCTTTCCGAAGAGTTCGGTCAAGTTGATTTACGATTGCAAGCTGAAGAAAAACAAAGCTAAGTAATATGCTACTTACTTCAAAGACGTTATTGCATTCTTAGAGCTTCTATTAAATTGCCCTTACCTACAAAACCGATTTTAACTTAGATTTAATGTGGACAAAAATGAAAAAGACATATAAAGCATAATCAATCATCATTACCTTTCACACCTTTCACCGTTAAACATAGGCAACCCTCAAAGAATGCTACAAAGCACGAATCTGAGCCACTTACATCCATCGACTTCTACATTATGCTCGCAAATCATACATAATATTAAGTAAAATGTCCTCCGAACTGAATTTTGGTCGCGGGTTGCCGTCTGAAAGGAGACTGAGATTATAGTGCCTAAGTGGATGCGCAAGCACAGGTGCACTTTCTATTCCCTTACTTTCATTCGATTGGACGACTGTCCGACACCACCGGAGAGAGATCAGGCGCAGGGCTAACAGCTTTATGTGCTGTCCAAGGTACGAATGTAACACCGCCAACTACCTGACTCCGGGCGGCTACTAACTAATTTCAACCCAACCCGGGATTCGAACCTGGGACTTCATGACCGCGTTTACGACCACTATACTAATGAGACAGTCAATTTAGCGTTAGATAATATCAGTTAATTACATTTAGTAATTACAATAGTTCTAGTTACCAATAATACAAATTACTAAATAAGATTAAAAATCACATAAATAATTTTTACTACACTGGCAATCGTGAAGCGTTGTTTTAACCACCCGTATTATGTACGAGCGACGTAGTTAGCATGTAGAGTAATTGAGGAAGGCATGGAGTGCCATGAGGTAAGGAATACTAATATAAGTTTCTATATTTAATTGCTTAAGGAAAGGGATGATAATGAAAAGAAATAGTTAGCATAATTGCCAAAATACAATTGAAATGTGATATGGTTAAGTTACATACATACACAAGTGTTATAAAAGAAAGAGATCAGCTACAGAGAACGGTTAATGAGTTTGACCAATGCAGTAAGGAATATGAGGAAGCTCAGGTTTATTGCTGCATTGAATTTACAGATGAATGAGGCTAATGAGCAATAACACAATTTAAAACATATAGATAACCTTAAAACCTCCCAGACTCAAAGCCTGTTCTCTGAGCTTGTAATGTAATACCAAGAATTTTAGCAATCTGCAACAATAGATTTGACTGTTGACGACTCTTCCACTTCAGGAAACACAGTAAGGATTAATTGCAGTAAAACCAAATTGAAGAAGTATATAAAAGTTAATAAAAATAAGATTAATACCAGAAATTATGTTAACGTATGTAAAGAAAAAGCATTGATATATGAACTTAAGTTGTATTCAATTGATCTTAGAGACTTAGAGTGCCTTAAGTCAGAAATTTTATTACTTATTAACTCCTTCAAGCTGTGTCCAATAAATATAAATCAACCCAAAAAGAAATAAAAGAACACATTCTGGCTGTGGATAATCTGGTAAAGACATGTAAATATAATGAGGAGCGTTTTGACCTTTAGTTAAACATCAATGAGTGTGTCAGCATTCAATACCAGCTTCTTCAGAGTCGGTTTGTGCTGATAATATTACACTACCACCAAATCTCGATGACAGCCATAGCAGAGAGATTAAAATAAAAATAACTCAAATATTAACAAAAATAATATAATTGTGTATAGCGATGACGTGGAAAAAATCTAGGCATACCTTAAATAACTCTTTAAAGGGACAAAAATTACAAATTGCTGCATGCCTGGAGCATCTTTTAGTGACAACCTAAATAAAATTATAGTAACTAAATTTTGCCCAAATAGTACAATAATATTTTTGTTGGTAGAAGAGCAGTTATTAAAATATATGGAACAACTTAATAACTTAAATGTACACAAAATTGTCTTGTTCACACTGCCTTACATACAGTTTTGCCACAGGAAAATAGTCCAAGACATAATTTAAATTAACAAATGAATAATTTAATATGTAATAATAATTTCAATTTGATATAATTGTAATGATAATAATGACAAATTTCATTTAATTGACATATAATTTAATAAAAGTATTGGACAAAGATAGGTATTACCTATCCATATAATTAAGAATGGTAGCAAATGTGCTATCTTATTATTTACTTTTTTTAACTCAGCCAAGTTTTGGCTACCAAGACTGCTTTCATCATAATCATTTGATATTTAATTTGAATCAGTTCCAACTAATTTAAATTAGTAAATGCGACGATAGCAATCTCCAGCAATAAGAGTTTAATTAATTTAGAATGCAGCCCACAAAAGTAAAAAAATGTTTACACCTGGTGCATCAAAATATACAAGGCATGATGGGCACAGAATTGAAATTGAATTGTTTTTAAATAGTAATACATACATATCCTTTGTATTACCAAAATTGGCTAGAAGATTATAATTTCATGTTTAATTTCAGAAATAACCAGGTGGTCAGTTTCTTCAATAGAGAAAAACTTTATGTGGTGGCCTCATTAGCAGATAAATCATTATTATATAAAGAACGTAAGGATATTGTGAGCCTCCCTGTTGAGCGAACTGTATAAATGGCTTGTGTCGAGCTCGAGCACCTCATTGTTGTAAGGGTTTACTGATCCCCATGTGCTACTTATGACTATTTTGAAAGGATTGTAAGTTTTGCTCAAACTTAGTAAACAGAACAAGTCTGTTGTAATATGTGGAGACTTAACATCAATCTCCTGACACTTCTTCCATTGGTATTAAGTTGCCTATTATTTAAATCGTATAATCTTGTTAATTTATGAATTATGAATCAACACGTATTTCTGGGCCTAGTGACCTGTATAGATAATATTTTTACAGATATTAAGCCCTGCATAAATCAATTATTCAAAATTAAGTTCAGATCATGTGGACAGTTGGTATCATTGCCTTTCATACACACAAAAAACAGAAAAGAAGAAAGTTGTGTTTGTTCCAATAAATGAACATCGCTTGAGAGGTTTAGAAGTAATATAATAAAAGATTTCCATCACTTTCATAAAAAATAGTCCTGATTATTTGTATGGTACGTTATTTAAAATTATGTTGTGAATTTAGTAGAATATTTACTCTAAAATTTGTTTTAACAGTCGCAAAACATTTAATGAATGGGCGACAGTAGGAATTTATAAAAGTAGAGGAGGGTTATACGAGCTTTATAATGAAATATCATATAAAAGCAGTGTTATATTTAGAGATTATGTAAAAACATATTCTAAGCTATTTAAAAAGTGCGCTCCACAGCTAAGGCTTTACTTGAGCAAAAAATTAAAACTGGATCCAACAAAATTGAAATGATCTGGAGAATAATAAATAGTGAAACGGGCAAGGTCAAACCGCACAACTCGGATTTTCAATTGAATAGTAACAAATAATTTAACTCGATCTGATCAAAAGTTGCTATGGCTTTTGAGAAACATTTTACTGATGTTCTTTTTTTTGACAACAAAATCATTAAATTTTTCTCCTACTGTCGCCGAATAATTGGTTAAACAAAATGTAAAGGCATGTTCAAATACTTTTAAATTTTATAGAGAATTGCCAAAAGATATTGTTAAATATTTTAAAACTATTGATGTTAAGAAAACGGCAGACTTATGGGGATTTCCGTTAAAGTTTTTATCTTTAATAGATACAATAGCACCTTATCTAGCCACTATATTTGATACATGCGTCGACTCTGGTGTGTTTCCTGATTTAATGAAACATAGTAAAGTCATACCTTTATTTAAATCTGGTAGTACATTAAACCCCGCCAATTTTAGAACAATTTCTGTACTACCAACATTTAGTAAAATTATTGAAAAATAATTTTAGATCAAATGTTAAGTTTCTTTAATATTAATAAATTGCTACATAAAAATAAATTCGGTTTTACAAGGGGTCGCTCGACCACTGACGCTGGAGTTGAGCTTATTAGACATATTTTTTGTGCGTGGAAGAATTCAGAGAATACTTTGGGTATATTTTGTGACCTTTCCAAGGCCTTCGACTGTGTTCACCATAAGAAATTAATCAGGAAGCTACAGTACCATGGTTTCAAGAACACAGCGCTTAAACTTATTATTTCATATTTAAGTAATAGAACGCAGAAAGTTATTGTCAATGTTATTCTTTCCATTTTTTATAGAATTATAGTGACAAACGGGCTCGCAGTCCACCTAATGGTAAGTGGTTGCTGTAGCCCATAGCCATCTACATTTATCCGCGATTAAGAATCAAAATGCAGAAGCGTTGTCACCCGTGAGACTAAGATGGAATGCCTCATTTCCAGTAAAAGGGTCTCCGGTTCTCTACACTCAAAAACACACACACACACAGCAGCATTGAGCTGCTATTTTACGCTGCTATTCTGTGAGAGCGTGTGGTCTTTGTTGAGTCAACCCAGTCGTGCTACAGTCATAATATAGTAGCAGAGTGGCTCTACTACATAAAAATTCATATCGATTAATAAAAGTCCACAGCTGGGGAATATGGCCCTCTCATTATGGAAGGAATTTGTCTTAATCGCCATGCTTGGTAGGCGTTTCATACCTTGACGCTGCTGCCCGTCGCCGGTCTGGGTATTTTTATCTATTGTAAACGAGATGATAATGCCGCCATCTATCGGAAGTCGTCAGGTTTTTCTGGTATTCCAATTTCAAATTAATTTCAAATTACTTTATTGTGAACACGGGTTTTACCGTGTAGTGGCGGTATTAAAATATCCACTCCCCATATTATCCCGTGGGTGTCGAAAGAGGCTTAAGAAAAAGGAAACAAATCAGGAGATGGGCGGTAGCGTTTTCTTAATAACGACTATAAATAAAAAAAAACCTCAGTTGCTAACCCGCTTGCCAAGCGTGGCAAATATGCCCCTATGAGGCAATCTATGGGGAGGCCTATGTTCAGCAGTGAACTTTAATAGGCTGTAACGGTAACGGTAATGGTAATCTAATAAATTAAGATATAAATTCAAATATATGTAACTATCTCACTATAGCATATAAGTATATATAACTCGCCTGCTATGCAACTTGGTCGCACTTACGTTAAAAATTAATTGGGATATCCCTTTACTGGGCAATCTATGGAAACACCTATTTTCAGCAATAGACTTCGATAGGCTGTGATGAATGTATGAATTTAATTTTTTTAATTAAACATTACTACCTATTGATTTAAAGCTAATTTGAATATTTGAATGTAAGAGTAAAGAAAAAAATTCATTTAAAAAATTCATTTGTACATTTAATTCTGCAATATAATTGCAGCGTAATTATTCAAGCGTTTATATGAGAATATCATTTACAAAACCAACCCCGTCAATTGGTGATAATTTATTAACACAACTAACATTCGCTAATTACTAAGAATTTAATTATTATTCAAAATTTGAGATAGTTGTCAGAGATGCAGCCATTAAAAGGAAACTGAGCAAAATTGATCCGTCAGCCTATTTAAATGTTTTGAAACGCAGCGTATAGGAAAGCATGAAAATAGCCTGTTTATTCCAAATGGAAATGGGATATTTTTAATTAAAGGAAACTGAGCATAATTATCCGTCAGGGATGTAGACTTTGAAAAGTAACTGAGCTAAATTGATTCGTCAGAGATGCAGTTTTCTGAATTGAAAGAAATTGATCCAAATAAAAGATCCGTCAAAGATGCAGCCTTTGAGTTGAAAGGAAACTGAGCTTAATAGGTCCGTCAGAGGTGCAGCATTTGGAATTGAAAAGAAACTGAGCTAAATAGGAAATTTTGAATTGAAAGGGAAGATCTGTGGAATTTGATTCATTGATTGTGGAATTTTGAAAAAACTAACTGAACACTATTTTAAGACGCTACTGTACACAATGTTATATGTTTTTCCATTCGGGGAAAGAATGTGGAGATTCAGGGCATTTGACACACGCGAACATGCAATACAGCTGACCATGAGAGAAGCACGGTTTTTCTAAGTTGACCCCCGCTACCTGTAACGTTTGCCCTTGCGCTTTATTAATTGTCATTGCAAAACTGAGCTTAATAGGGAACTGCAACCTTTTGAATTGAAAAGGAAGATCTGTGGGAATTATAGGGATCCGTGGTATAATAACATTTTCTCCTTTTCCTACGCCTGTCAAAATTGTAGCACCGATTATGTTCCGTCCAAGATGTGTCACACGCAGCCTTGTCCCGTTACATAACCGAGGAGCATCTAAATTTCGCATTAGCATGACTGGGACGCCTAATTTTAATTGAAGCTTATGTGAGGGCACACCTGACAACTCTAGAGAATTTAGAAACTCTACGGGATATGAAGTGCTCTGTTCTGTGTCCATAACTGTGTCTACTGACAAATACTCTGTTATTTCTCCTGCTACTTCGCCTAATATATCTGAATTTATTTTGTTAACGCTCTCATTTTTTGGTGCAAGAATCGCCCTTTCACATAACCATTTGTCTTCATGCATGTTGTTCGTTAAATCTGAATAAACGCTCGCAATTAATTCGGAATGACTCTGTACTAAATTACAAAAATCTCGTCAATTTAACGCAGCCCTCAGCATCCGTTTCCAACCGCCCATCGCCAATTTTAATAGTGTGTCAGCATAGTTTCCAGTATTGATATCATAATACAAATGCACTCATATTCGTAGTTAAACTGAATTTTGTCACCTTGTTCCATAAAATAGACGACTTGAGGCATGCTTTAATTTCATCTGTAGGTGTGCCTTTGAATGACAGGTAAAGTTTGGCGAAAGTCACCAGCCAGTAAAACCACCATTCCTCCCATTACATCGGTATTGCTGCGCAAATCCTAGAGCGTTCGATTTAGTGCTTCTACAGCTTTTTATGTGACATTTTACTTTCGTCCCACACTAAAAGTTTGCATTGTCGTAGCATTATAACTCGTGCACTATTTTTGCTAAAGTTGCAGATCGGCGATTCTTCCTGGGCTAGATTTAGAGGAGTTTTAAAATAGAATGTGCAGTGCGGCCCCGCTTAGCAGCGTGGCGGCAATACCGGAGGAAGCTACGGCCACAGCAATGTTTTTATCTTTCCGTACTTGCGCTAATAATAAATTTAACAAAAATGTCTTCCCAGTTCCTCCAGGGGCATCTAAAAAGAAAAGTGCACCATTTTCAGTTTCAATTTGTCCTAATACTTTGTCAAAAACTCGTTTTTGTTCGGGAAGCAAGCGGGGTACAAATTCGGCTACTTGCTGCTGCAAAGCTGGTATATCGTAGTTTGTTTCACGTATAATTTCATCACTTAGTTCATTTTCGGTTGTTCGCTGAGGGCTTATCATTCCAAAGTCGCTTAATTTTTTGCCTACCATTGCCATTACTTTATCTTCAATTTTTCCAAGTGCTTCATTATAAATGTGTTCATTGTATGTCATGTTCGCGTGTGTCTGCTGTAACCTTCGCAAAATATCTTCCGCCATGTACTCTTTATATATGTCCCACAATTTATGTGCATTAGATAGCCCGCAAGATGATATGAGAGTTGCATAAAGATACCTATTTTTGGCTGGTGACTGGCACTGCACAGCTTCCTCCATGGTTTCATCCCAGTGATTATCGTTTTCTAAAAGATGTAGAGCTTCACATGCTTCTCTATAAGTTGCGCATTCCTGACCGTTGACAGTTTTAAGGTCTTTATATCCTGTAGGACCCCGAACATGGTGCAGCAGCAATCGTAAACAGAAACATTCAAAATTAGTTACATGGACGGTATACACACGACCAAGGGCATCTGATGACTTTACACCGGGCCAATTTGCAACAGGCGCGCCTTGAATACGGCGTTTCCACTCCTTCC
Source organism: Parnassius orleans (assembly GCA_029286625.1). Taxonomy (NCBI): domain Eukaryota; kingdom Metazoa; phylum Arthropoda; class Insecta; order Lepidoptera; family Papilionidae; genus Parnassius; species Parnassius orleans. The sequence goes on along the minus strand of JAGSMP010001173.1, from coordinate 57,014 downwards.
TAGATGTGTTCCAAGTATAATAGCGGGGGACTTCAGAATATAACAACGTTTTTGCAAAGTGGTTGGTTTGACAAAGTTGAAAGAAGGCTGTTAGTGTAGTTTTTGGCGGTGATGCAATTCTTTCTTGGAAATTTCTTTCGATGAAATATACACGCTCTCCATTTTCTAAGTGCACAGCAAGGTGAGTAACTGTTGGGTGCCTTTCGTAAAGGGAAGCCAAGGAGACGCCACGCTGCCTCGTTACTGCTGACATAACGCCCTGCTTGAAAGGTCTGTACTTCATTAACGGGATTTGCCTCACCTTCACTCCTGAGATTAAATATTGCTTGGTCGCTTCCTTTATTTATGTACTTACAGATATACTTGATTGCGCGGACAGAGCTACATGCTTCTACATTAATGTGGGCATTAAACATTTTACATAGAATGGGCGAATACGGGACAATCCAGCTGTTATCTAAGGTTTCGAACGCTCCAGAGCGAGATTTGATTGTAACTTTCAAATTGTGCACTGTTTCTTTTAATAGCTGTTTAGGGAATTTCTTTGTACATTTTCCTTCTTTCATACATGGCGATATTGAATTTCGTGCTCCACATGGACCGTGAATCATATTTCGGACGGTGGTATAATACAATTCTTTATCTTGCTCAGGATCCGGAATCTCGGCGCTTATTATGTCGTCTATTTGGCTGGGCCGCAACTTCTCTTTAAGCCATATTAGAATGTGGGCATGCGGTAATCCTCTTTTTTGCCATTCAATTGAATACATGAAGCACTGCACCTCTCCGAAAATTTTCCCTTTGTTAATTACATACATTAATTTTTGTACTTTTAATCTAAATACTCTAGCAACTAAATCGTGTCTGTCAGTACTTTTTTGGCCCGGCATTAGCTCCTCGGTTATTTCTTTCCATGTGGGATTGCAATTAAAAGTAACAAAAAGATCAGGTCTTCCGTAAGTTCGTACATAGGCGAATGCGTCTTGTGTGTACTCATGTAGGTAGCGGGGACTGTTAACGAATGATGAGGGCAGAATTACCATTTTACCTAAATCTCTGGGGTTTACATTGGCATCGCTAGAAACTGCATCTTGTAAATGTATATAATTCTCAACGCAAGCTTTTTTGATTTAAAGATATATAACGGAGACGTTCACTTTCTACCTTCACATACATGTCTACCAAAATTGATGAAATAATTGTCTACACCGGGCTAAGAGGTTAAATTCATTTTCTCGCAACATCATATGATACGCATAAAAATCCACACATGATACTTTTTGTTCGGAGTAGGCTCCTTTGTGACCGGGTTAATGAGTGGAATTTGAAAATGATAACCCTCTTGTCCTTTGCAATAAATCAATGGGTATTGCAGAGCGTCATAAAACTTGTGTGTATCGGCTACCCGTTGCAACGTATCATCACGTGCTTGCTAGACAATGTCTCGTGAAGAAATTGATCACCACTAATTACGGCTGCTATTTCGTTTATCAAAGGTGCATTGTAGCGCCTTTCATGCTCTCCTCGAGGGTCCGATCTGCGTGAATGACGACTTTATAATCCTCTTCAGGCAGGTTTTCTAATGAAGTTTTAGATGTTTTGACTAAAATGTTACGTTCATGCAAGAATCTTTGAATTTTGAACACTGTATCTCTCTCAACTCCTGGATAAATTGGCAGCGACGGTCTACCTCAATTTCTTCGTCACCCATAAAATATACTTGTAAAAATTTATGCTGTTCGTTTTCAGCTGGAAAAAGTGAACCTATTCTATGATAAATTTGCCTTTCACCGTAAATGTAGGCGAAAATCCCGGCATTATTATTTCCCGGTCAACTCGAAGGACGTCATTTGAAAGCATGAGTTATATTTCCGGATCCTGTTTAAAAGCGCCGTGACTCATTAGCATCATATAAAAGAAAATTTTCAAAGGTTCTTCTGGTTCCTGAAGTAACGAAGAGACACTTTGCCATTGAACAGCACATGCCTGCGGTCTCATCTTTCCATTTTAAAGCGCTGCAAAATCGACACGCTTTGTCCATCAGTCCGATAACAACTAACCTGTGATTTTTATAATCAATCAACGGATCATAATTGAATGCTGCGTCATTAAAACCGACCAATTGTTTCTTTGAAAATTTTGTCGACGTTCAGCTTGAGCTGTGCATTTGCATCTCTTCGCGCCTGTGTCTGTTCTGGTGTTTCAGATGCCCTATAGTAGATTGACGTTCAGCTTGCTCAATGAGTCTGTGTTGAGTTTCATCCGGTGTTTGCGGTCTTAAGGCGGCCTGACGTTCCGCTTGTTCGAATAGCCTTTGCTGTCTTTGAGCAGGTGTTTCAGTAGCTCTTAAAGTAGATTAACGCTCTGCCTGTTCAAGACGCCTTTGCTGACTTTGAGCAGGTGTTTCAGAAGCTCTTAAAGTAGCTTGACGCCTGCCTGTTCAAGACGCCTTTCCTGACTTTGAAAAGGTGTTTCTGAAGCTCTTAAAGCAGCCTGACGCTCTGTCTGTTCAAGACGACTTTGCTGACGTTGAGGTGTCTCAGATGCTCTAAAAGCATCCTGACGCGCTGCTTGTTCTTGCCTTCTCAGTTCAGCATCTTCTAAAGATTCTAGCGATCGAGCTAATCTTTTCGCTTGTCTTTGAGAAGATACCTTGAAAGGCTGGACTTACGTTTGCGAGGCATTATGAAGTAAGAAAACCTATTTATAAAAAACGTTAAAATACCTAAAAGGAATTAAATTTCCTCTTAAATATTTTTTTTTAAAGCAACTAAAATATCTAAAAGGAATAAATATTCCTTTTAAATATTTTCAAAATCAAAACAACAAAACCAATTCAAGACACAACACGAATCCGAAAACGATAGCCAAAAAAATCGAATCAACTTAAAACAAATCACAAAACAAATCGCAGAAAACCGAAATCGAAAGCAGTAGTCAATATAATATAACCAACGAAAAAAGTAAGTGTATAGGTACCGTATATAACTATCTTTACTATTAATATTCCTTGAAATATTGTTAAACAACCTAAAACAACGAAAACCAATTCACGATTCTAAATAATCAAAATCCAAAATCAAAGCCAGAGTCTAAATATGTATAAAGGAATACGCGTTTTAAAAACCTAGTAACGACATCTAGCGGAATCAATTTAAACTATGTATACGTTAGTTAATAAGAACTCTCAAAAAATATTTTTCTTATAATTTTGCACAATTTTTCTTATTGTAATACCGATTCATTCATAACCACATATAAGAACTGTATTCATTTCCGTTCAATAAATATTACTAAGGCTTATTAATAAGGCTTACTAAGAACTGTTTCTACCATTGTTAAGTAATAGTTAAGGGTGAAAGCGTGACAGGTGGTGATAGTATTTCTGATTCATACTTATAATCACGCCTGTAACCCTTGCGGGTAGGCAGAGCATCAACGGATTACTTAATATCGTCTGCGAGGTTATCGCCTATTCTGTGAATTACGATGCACCAAAACGTTTGAAGAAAATCAGCTGGTGAATTTTATGTTTTTTATCGCTCTCTTCCCGGTCCTGCGTGGAAAAATACAGATCCATACATTTTTTATCTTAATTTTGGTAAAAAGACATAATAATCCAGATATTCTGACCTTCTGTGTTCGTCCATCGTACCGTCGTCCGTCTTGTAGAATCACGGTGGCGCCACCTAGATGAATTTAATTTTGCAACATATTCGATTTTCCCACGGGAATGATATGTTTTTCCGCGGAAAAAAGTAGCCTATGTCACTCTACAGCCACCGAACTATCCCCATACAAATAATCATGCCATGCCGACACTCTGTGCGACGTGAAAGAAGGACAAACAAACAAACAAACACACTTTCGCAATTATAATATTAAGTGGATTATATAATTTGCATGCCACAAGAAATACATCATACATCAAGTGACGCCCCGTAAATATAGCAATTATAAGAGGGTAGTTTTTTTATATATTACTAAATAACTACTAAACTAAATAACAACTAACTTATTTATTAACATTTACTAGTTTAACATATTATTTTTTATAATTATTACATATACATTTACTATTTACTCATCTATAAAAATTCACTTAACATAATAACTTTATCAGTTAAGTTAATTTTAACTGTTATTAGTTAAGTTATTTTTAACAGTTAATTTCGTATAAAGGACACTACAAACGGCCATTATATTTTTGGTAATGTCATTTAAATTCCGTATGGTAGTATACGATCGCTTAACTGAACTACTGCCACGCTGAAATGCGAATACCGCAGCAGCGAGTCTCTGTCCGGACGCTCAGTCAGCGTCAGCGCTCTGTTACGATCACTTTTGTGTATTAGTTTTGCCCTATTAGCTTACTATTTAAAATACCTAAACGTAAACGTGTTGTTCTTTCCATGAGAGATAAATACGAAATTAACAAACGATTAGAGGAAGGCGAAACTGCAACCAAGTTATCTAATGAGTACAAAGTGGTACGACAATTACGGATATAAAAAAAACAAAAGACGGTCATATCAAATTTTATATCCAAGCTTGATTCTACTGATGGGTCGACAAGTCGTGAATTCGACTTGTTGACCTTTAAGGAACACTCACCAAATCCCTTTTATTTTTGGAACCCCACATTAAATGATAACAAATTATGACATTTAAATAAGAACAATAAAAGGATAAGTTCATTTATTTGGCTAATTTTTTGGTTAATTGCAAGTAATCATCGTCATTGTCATGCCATCTATTTAACAAATTATAGTATTTTTATTATCTGTGCTAATTATTACTTTAACTTAGACTTATTTTACTTTACCCAGACACAAATTTTTTTATAAAATAAGAAATACATACGAGCACACAGTCCACCTGATGGTAAGTGAATGCTGTGGACCATAGACATCTACGTCATGTATAATATGTATTATCACCCTTGGTGACTAAAATGGAATGCCCTGTTTCCAAAAAAGGGATCTTCGGTTCTCTACATTTACTATACGAAACACAGCAGCATTAAGCTGCTATTTCACGCTGGTATTATGTGAGAGCAGGGATCCTGCCTTCTCGCCGAAAATTGTTTGGCCGATTATCACTTGCCAACCAACGGTTCGCCTATTTTACACTTTGACAACTAACGATTGTCAAATTTTTGTATGACAACGTTTCATTTGGTAGAATTATTGTTAAGCTGATTATTATAATGACACAACACGTTCAGGGCACTTATCATTTGTTAAATCCTTCACTAGGCCAGACAACTTTTAGACGAATAAAGTTTTGTCTGTGTAACAGTTCCCTTTTCGTAAATTTATATTATAAATAAAAAATAAACTAATTTTATATGCAATTTTTATTTAAGTTTTACAAAAAAAAAACCTTAACACATTAAATTCGCAGCAATACACATTAATAATTTTTCCTCTGAATATGAAGATTTGTGTTCAGAAATTCTGTTGATTCTTTCTTCTTTGTCCAAATACTTTTTTTTTCTTGGGTTCTGAGGGCACCTGTTAATATATTTTCTAATTCCCTCGTTGGCAATGGTTTCCTTTATTAATTGTTTTATCAATTCTTAAACACCTGGGTGACTTTTATCAATAATATTGTTTATTTTGTTATGCCAGGCTTCGGCAGAGTTCTGTGTTCGTGGTATATTCATTTTGTTTGTTTCATAGCAGCTCCAAAATCTAGGCTGATATTTAGGTTGTGTGGTTGATGTTCCGTGTACATAATTCTTTTCGAACCAATGAGCTAATTGTTGCCAATCTGGATCTTTAAAACTTTTTACGATACTGTTGAAATAAACGTATATTTCAGATTCCTCAAGAAAACTGAGTGCTAACAAACACTTCATCTCTTTATTAAACTGTATGTCGCTTGCATATCTTTTGGCGAAACCCTGGTTTTGAACTTGCCTGAAATAAATAAACAATTTTTAATAAGTATAGCAACAGAAATCTACATACACATTTGCAAAATTTCAAAGTGCGGAACGAAATTTAGGTGAAATCGAAAGGAATTGGTTAGGTTAGGTTAGAACTTCGGCCAACCAAACCAGAACCAACCAACCAGAATGCCAGAACCAAATCGCTTTTGTTTCACTACACAGGGCACTTGAATATGTGCTACATTAGAAAAATAATTATGGAAAAAAATATTTCAATAATAATAAAAACCTGTATATAATTTGTCCCAAATGAAAATGGCATCCTTGTAAATGAATTTCTTCAAAATTTGATCGAAGACTCAGTATAGCAGCTTTTTCGAAATCTAACACACATACTTTTATACATTACTTTCTTTGCCGTATTCAATTAATAGTTCAAACATTGTGTCTTATGTGCGTTTATCTTTATTAGTGCACAAAGAAAAGCATAATGTTTTTTTAATGTCCGTAAAAATATTTTCATGTATGGTATATAGCTGCTTGAGCATATTGGGCGCAACTTTAAAAGTGCCATTTAAAAGCCAGTATGTCGCACGACTTAAAATTGACATTATAGTGTGGACATCAGCAAAATCCTTTTGTTCGTATCGAACGTATGATCTTTTATGATAAAATTTTCGTTTTTAATATTTGTGTATGTGCTGTTTATCTTAAAAGTAATATTAGTGGGCTCTTTTATAGCATTTTGTTTTCTTTTATGGCGATAAATTACTTGTTTTAATGCAGACGTGGACGGCAAACATTCTAAGACATCCGTAGACACAGTGCTTTTGGCATTTTGTAATACCTTACATGTATTCACACCAGATAACGAATCACTTTTTAATTTTTCTTTGAATTCGCTTACGCACTTCCTGGTTGGATTGGGCTCATGGTTGTGATTATCCTGACACTTTAACACTTTATGAATGCTGTCACATAATTTCGTGCTTACAGTCGCAGTACAATTATATATCTTGTTTCGTCGCAGTTCACAACTCCAATAATAATAATTATTTGATTGTTTGTTCTTTTCGTACGTAAATCCATTTTTAAATAACTTAACTCCGCCTCTTGATGTAATAAAAACTGAGCACTCATCATTAAACTCACTCATTTTAATTATTACACCAATAAAAGATAACACAGTAACAGTAATGATGTAAACACGTATCGCTTATGAGTCAATTTATTTGTACCTACCTACCTACATTGTCATAAAAATACGCTTTACGCTTAGTTTACGCTTACCCACATTATATCACATAGTTACTAAACGAAACCTTACTTACATCATTTGGTAAACAATATACAACTAAATGAATATTACTCTAACTGAAACATTCGCTACTTGAAAGTTGGCCTTTTGAAAAGTGTCATTATAAAAGGCAGACCAAACGTACAGTTGGCAACTGTTAGGTTGGGAAATAAAACAAAATTATGTGATAAGTTAGCAAATGATTATTCGGCGAAATAAAATTCTGCGAAACGTTAGTTGGCAAGTGATAATCTGCTAAACAATTTTCGGCGAAAAGGCAGAGATCCGTGAGAGCGTGGTCCTTCCTCGGTCGAGACGACCCACTTGTACAACAATAATACAACTAATATAACTCTACCACGTATAAGAATAAACAGCCACTGTTAATTTGACAGTACGTGAGCAGCCCGGGTTTTGCACCCCTAGGAGCTAATGAAATTATTAATGGCAATTTCAAGTGCTGATTTTGCAAGTAAACCATTGTGAGGACATGCGACATTCCTCAAACACGCATTGGAGTACTGATTGCTCTATAACCCTTATAGAAATGAGAGGAGGCCTTAACCAATGCTGGACGTATAAAGGCTGTAACTTTTATCCTTTCATTTGAATATACCAAACACGTTACAGTTGCTTATTTTTTCAGGTTGCAAGTTTTTGAAGGTTCATATCATCTTCATCATTTACGACTTAGGGCAGGTTGTTTGAAATGGCTGGTTAACGTAACATAAGTGTGTCACATGCTTGTGTTAGGAGTGGTTCACAACTGTAGTGCGGCTTCGTGGCGTAGTGACTAAGCAATGAGATGCGGCACTGAGGGCCGCTGGTTCGAATCCCGTATGGTACAGGTATTTGTATGGACTAATAATTGTTCCGAGTCTTGATGCTTGTCCTTGTGAATTTATGTTTATAAACTGCCTCCAGGATACCGACGAAAACCCTAGGTAAAGTTTTTTAAGCCTATCCTTAACCATAAGGATACTCTTGAAACAAAACCACATCAAGAACTTTTTCATGAGCAGTATCGTTTATACACGATTTATATATTAGCACTTCTGGGCGTCTAAATTTTCTGAAATTTCGCAAACGTATTATGAACCGATGATAATACAATAATTTTAATGACCTGGTGTTCACACTAGGATCTTCATATCTCATGATCAGTGGATGTTATTTCTATTTTTTTTACTTTAATATTACTCTAAGGGTACATCGGGCAAGAGCACAGGGTAAAAGACCTGACTCTGAAATATTTAAAAGCGTGCCCAGTACATTTTATACAATTATTTATATCAATTGAAAATAAATCAAATTATAATTTTATTTTCTTCTTGTCCAATAGTTTCTTCGCTTTTCTTTCTTTAGTTTTAAAATAAGCCGTGATATTTTTGTCCTTGACGGTGAATGTAACTGTAATAACATTAGTAAGATACATATTCTCCAATTAAATACGAATTTTTATAGAAATCGTGATACATAATCGCTTTGAGAAGTGAAATGATACATCATTAAATGAATTGTGTATCGTTTGATTGCGACAATAAAATTTGTCTCGCGAAAACAAACGCACTGAAAAATGGCTGGCTTAGGCGACAGGATAAGAAAGATAATTGGCAAGTAATCATCGTCATCGTCAAGCCATCTAAGTAACAAATTATAGTATTTTTATTTACTGTGCTAATTATTACTTTAACTTAGACTTATTTTACTTTACCCAGACATAAATTTTTTTATAAAATAAGAAATACATACGAGCACACAGTCCACCTGATGGTAAGTGAATGCTGTGGACAATAGACATCTACGTTATGTATAAGTGAAAGGAAGTAGTACTTCATGGCGTCGGCCGAGATACCGGACAGTATAAACTGACCTTCGATACATGCAAACCATAGTTCCGGGTCGTCTGCGTTAAACGGGGGCACTCTCGCTCCAACACGGCACGTCTCCAATACTGCTGGGCTTTCGGTAGTGCTAACGTTCTCCTGGCGCTGTTTCTACCATCATCTTGACTGGCTGCCGCATACCCGGCGGGACGTTGACTCTCGGGTCACCAGTGAAACGACGTGGATGGGTACACCAGGATCGCTTACATGCTTCAATGTTCAACCGGTTCGAATCCGGGTCCTAACGAAGTTAGGTGTTGTACTGACTAGTAAAGCAGAGGTATTAAAACGAACGTTGAGTTGACGAGCTATTTACTTGAGTTTAACAAAATTATTAGCATTACAAATAATATTACATTGCCTTATATACAATAAGATTACGCTCCCACTTAACGCGCCATCTAAATGAAGTAGGGATACAAACATTATGGCTGCCTAACGTAAAAACGTAAACCATAGATCGTGTGGACGGTGCATAGTCACTTGTCCTCGTCGCGCGTCGTACGAACAATAGGTGCGTATGCGGTCATCTTGCGAGGCGGGGTCATGCGCACCGGTAGGCATAGCGTTGCATCGCGCGGTGAGTAATCGTCATAGATCACGCCACTTGTGACGTCACGGATCGTACGATGTGGAGCGCTTAGATTCATAGATCACGCCACTTGTAACATCATGGTTCGTACGATGTGGAGCGCTTAGATTGTGCGAGTTTACTTGCCTACTCGCTACACTACTCCCCCGCTGAGACCATAACTACGGGCGATAGTAGTCTGGGAATCTAACCTTGCGCCCACGTCTTGTCGTCTTGGTTGGAATTTCTTCGTTGGAATTATTTGTTGGTCTTGAATGTAGTATGGCCTCAGGGATTTCTGCTGTAATGTATGCTGGTTTTAGCCGGTCTATAAATCCGTTGAGTTTTCCCTTAGAATATCGATGTCGAACGTCTTTGTGTCACGGTGCAGGACTTTATAGGGCCTATGTATGGTGGCTGAAGTGATCTGCGTGCTGGACCTTGACAGACGAAAACATGCGAGGCAGATGACAGGTCTCTTGGTACGTGAAAAGACCGGCTGGTACTTCTGAGCCAAGATGTAGGTTGAGGTATCAATTTGCTGACATGAGCGCGTAGTCTGCTAATCAAGTTGGTCATATCTACTCCGGCATCAGTAACTGGTCTGAAGAACTGTCCAGGCAAACGGAGGGTTCACCGTGGATGACTTCAGCGGATGTCTGGATGTCCCTTTCCATGCGCTGCGGATGCCAAGAAGAACCCAGTGTAGGACTTCTACCCAGTTGAAGGATGCGTGGCAGGTGGTAGCCTTGAGTTGCCGGTGAATTTCCACGAGTCCGTTAGCTGCTGGGTGATAGGATGTAGGGTATGATGAGTGGTGCTGATCATCGCAGCTAGGTCTTTGAAGGTTTGAGACGAACTGCCTGCCACGGTCCGTAGTGATGTGCTCCGGGCAGCCGAATCGGAGATCCACCCAGATATTAATGCTGTAGTGCAGGTCTCAGCTGTCATGTCCTGAGAGAGTACGCCTCAGGCCAACGGGTGAAGCGGTTGACGATCGTGAGGCAGTACCTGTGACCAGAACATAAAGGTAAGGGACCTATTAAATCTACATGAATATGTCGGAAGCGTGCAGAAGGAGGTTCGAATTGCTGGAGAGGTGCTGAGGTATGTCTCGTCACCTTGCTATGTTGACATTGTTGACATTCCTTAGCCACTGTCGCCTGCCTTGCTGTTTGCCTGGGTTAAACCCGCCAGACGTAGCATTGAGTTAGCAGTTTTGTGGTTGCCTTCGCTCCAGGGTGACTTAAATTGTGAAGTGAGTCAAATACCTATCTGCTGAACGAAGGTGTGATGAAGGGCTGTGGGTGGAAGTGTCGCAGTATACTTGCAAGTTTTGCTCATCCACCTCACCTCTTGAGTTCAGGGTTGATCCGGTTTTCAGGAGCTCTGCAACTCGCTGTTGGTTTCTTGTGTTCTGGCCAGTGACTGGTAATCTAAGGGTACAGAAAAGAGAGCACTAACATGAGAAAGGGTTTCGCGACTACGTTATCTTCTCCAGCTACAAATCTGATGTCAGTGCTGAACTAGCTGATGAAGTCCAGATATCGGAACTTACGTGGTGAACAGTTTTTGCGGCCTGAGGAAAAGCGAATGTAAGTGGCTTATGGTCCGTGAAGATTGCAAAGTTCTTGCTTCCACCATATAACGAAAATGCTTAATGGCTTCATAAATTGCAAAGTTCGCGGTAGTATTGGCTATACTTCCTCTGGCTGGGCTGAGCTTTTTGAGAAAATGCTAAAGATTGACACTCGCTGTCCTTGTATTGTTGTAGTACAGCCCTATAACCGTATCCGAAGCGACCGTCTGGATCGATAACTCTGTCTGTGAATCGGGATGAGCTAGCAATGTGGCATCTGCAAGGCCTCTTGCATTGATTAAAGCTCCATTAGTGCTGGTGTCATTTCGATTGGGCGCGATCCTTTAACCTTGGGACCGGCGAGTAGCTGATTGAGTGGCGCTTCAGTAGAAGCCGCGTGTGGAATGAAGCGACGGTAAAATTATCATTCCGAGAAATCTTCAACTCTTTATTATCTTCGGAGGTGGAAAATCACGAATAGCTTCGACTTTTGTATCAAATGCCTGTATACTTGCTGGAAACCTTGAATCCCAGAAATTTCACCTCAGGTTGTCCAAAAACTTACTTGTTAATGTTTATCAGTACACCGTATTCTGCTAATCGTTGAAATAATGACCTGAGATGACCAAAAACCAAACTGTTATCCAGGTATACATAGCAAAAGTCTAGAGCTCTGAGAACTTCGTTCATGAAACGCTGGAAGGTCTGTGGGCATTACGGAGTCGGAAATTCATGAACGGAAATTCATAGAGGCCGAATGGTGTCGTGATTGCGGTTTTGGATATGTCACCTTCAAATATAAGTATTTGGTTATAGGCCTTACCAGATCCAGGGTAGAGTAGATGGAGCTGCCTACCAGCTGGCCAGTGAAATCCTGTAAGTGCCTGATAGGTATCTATCCGGTATCGTGCGTGCGTTCAAAGATCTATAATCACCACAGGGACGCCAGCCATCCGTTTTCTTGCATACCAGATGGAGTGGTGAAGACCAAGGGCTTTCAGATCTTCTGCTGTTCCATTTTGCAACATTCCTCGAACTCCCTAGGCTATTTTAAATTGTTCTGGGTCTAGTCGACGGGGCGGCTGGATACTGGTGGGCCGTCGGTTGTACGAATGTGATGTACCGTAGAATGTTTGACAATATATGGCTTACCAGTGGTAGAGCGTATCATCAATAACTGTGCGTACGGATGAAAAGCTTCCGAAGAACATTGAATTACTGCTGAGGTTGTCAGTGTAGTAGTACAACAAGTAGGTTATAGTAACCTAGAAAATCGACACCGATGATAGGCTTGTCGACATCGGCTACAACGAAGCGCCATGAGAATGCACGTCTTAGTCCAAGGTCCAGAGTCAAAGGCAAGTATCCATATGTATTAATAATAGTTCCATTTGCAGCAAATTACTCATAGCTGGTTTTGATTCGAGGCTCCCTAACAGCAGATCGTGGAAAGACGCACAGGTCTGAACCCGTATCTATGAGATATTGTACCTTCGATTTACGATCTGTTATGAACAGGTGGCTAGAAATGGAGAGGCAGTCGTTTACCGCCACTAGTGGCTGCCTTGGGAGTTTTCCGAAATTTTTTATGAAATTTTTTTATGAAAGTGCAGGGCTGGACACACTTGCGCGCACGGTTTTTGAAACGGTAACGGTACCAACAAAATGGATGATCCTTGGCACTGAGCGTGAATGAGGGTGGTTGCGAGAGCGTTGTCCGGAAAATCTTGTTTGTGAACGAAATTGTCTTAGCTCCATGCTCATAGTCTTCACTGTTGACTAAGTTCGGCTAACGACTTCGTTAGGATGTCTAAGGTCATATTAGTAACCGCGTTTGGTCCAGTGTGCGACATTGAGGATGCTAGCACTTGCCCACTTACTAGCACAGTTGCTGGAACGATATCGTTAATCCGGTCGGCGAGTTCCGCTAAATCTTAAGTTTCATCTTACCTCCTGTGCTGTTATGCAAGTTTGGAGATGCGTGGTAGATGACTTGCCCAGATGGTTCGAATAAAATCTGTAGGGACAGTGACTCCAGCTAATGTTGTAAATGCCGAAGAAATTGTGTTGTTTTCTATCGCCCAATTCTTCGTGCATAAGGAGTTGTTTGATCTTGCGCTCATGTGAGGCGGACAGTCGTTTGATCAACTCGGACTTTAGCTTCTGGTACTTATCTGTTGCTGGCGGGGAAACGACCAAATCTCTACCTCTGCTGTATGTTGTGGTTCTAGCTGAGCAAGTAGGAAGTAGTACTTCATGGCGTCGGCCGAGATACCGGACAGTATAAACTGACCTTCGATACATGCAAACCATAGTTCCGGGTCGTCTGGGCAACGGGCACTCTCGCCCAACACGGCACGTCTCCAATACTGCTGGCTTTCGGTAGTGCTAACGTTCTCCTGGCGCTGTTTCCTCTGCCATCATCTTGACTGGCTGCTGCATACTCCGGCGGGACGTAGACTTTCGGGGTCACCAGTGAAACGACGTGGATGGGTACACCAGGATCGCTTACATGCTTCAATGTTCAACGGGTTCGAATCCGGGTCCTACCAGTTAGTGTTGTACTGACTAGTGTGCAGAGGTATTAAACGAAGTTGAGATGACGAGCTATTTACTTGAGTTTAACAAAATTATGAGCATTACAAATAATATTACATTGCCTTATATACAATAAGATTACGCTCACTTAACGCGCCATCTAAATGAAGTAGGATACAAACATTATGCTGCTTAACGTAAAACTTAAACAATAGATCGTGAACGGTGCAGTCAATTGTCCTCGTCACGCGTCAAAGTAACACAAAATCTTCCGATCACGCTCTTAATCTCATGGCTGTTAGACGGGAAATGAAGCTGCAGTCTTAATAAATAGATTTGACAGCATACAGGCAACTGAACAGACAGATCTCCAAATGCATGCGGCGGGATTTACGCAACTTTAATACTGCTCGTATTGAAGAAGCGATCGTATTGACCTGTCTGCCAGAAAGAGCCAGCTGTCGAAGCTGAAGACCGAGTGTGGCAGCGTCATTTCCGGGACACCTGAAATTTTGAGCTGTACACAAAATCGTTGGAGCCACACGTAAGTGTGAGTAACGATCCAAGAGCCTTATTCGACAATATTCCGATGATATTCTGGACGTCATTCTGAGCGAGATTAGAATGACTCTCCAGCACCTTAAAACAGCAGGGGGCCCAGGCGAAGATGGAATTACAGCGGAGATTCTGAAAGCGGATGAAAACCGGTACTTGAAGTCCTTCAGAAGCTCTTAATTCCGTCCTCCTGGTGGCACTACACCGGAGGCTTGGAACAAAAGTGAGATGGTCTTGTTCTTCGAGAAAGGTGACAACGCCTCTTGAAGAACTACAGACCGATTTCCTTCTGAGCCGCGTCTACGTGCTGTTTTCGAGAGTCATTACGAATCGTCTCGCATGCAGACTCGACGACTTCCAGCCTCCCGAACAAGCCGGTTTCGAAAAGGTTTTAGCACCATAGACCACATATACGCTTCGGCAAATTGTACAGAAGTATGAGGAGTACAATTTGCCACTATGGCTGGCGTATGCTCTATGAGAAAGCCCTTGATTCCGTCGAAATTTGGGTGGTGCTGCAACCTTCAGCGGTGCCAAGTTGACTGTCGGTATATCGAAGTGCTTAAGTGTTTGTCCGTAGGGCTACGATGGCTATCCGAGCGCAGAACCAGAGTACAAAACCTATACAACTGCAGAGAGTGTAAGACAGGGTGACGTTATATCCCCGAAACTCTTCACCGCTGCATTAGAAGACGTTTTCAAACTACTGGACTGAAAGGATACGGTATTAATATCAACGGCGATTACGGCATTCACCTTCGATTTGCCGATATGGTCCTTATGGCAGAATTGCTGGAGACTATGTTAATTACTCTCAATAGTGCCCCATCCGTTGGGAGGCACTATTGAGGTAATTGAGCATAGTGTTTAAGATGAACATGGACAAAACAAAAATGTTTAATGTCCATGTCACACCCATGCCGGTAGTTGTTGGGAGCACTAAGCTCGAAGTTGTTGACGAGTATTTACCTGGGACAAATAGTCCGACTAGGTAAGTCCAACTCGACCGAGAGATCAATCGACGGATTCAACTCGGCTGGCAGCGTTCGGGAAATTGCGGCACATCTTCTCGTCAGGTATACCTCAAAACTTGAAAACGAGACTGTACAACCAGCGTGTTGCCAGTGATGATCTATGGAACTGAGACGTGGTCCCACAATGTTGGCCGGATGAGGAAACTCAAGGTCGCTCAGCGAGCTGGAGAGGTTATGCTCGAAGTTTATCTGCGTGATAAACTTAGAAATGAGGATATCCACAGAAGTAGAGTGACCGACAGCCCAACGGATTACTAAGCTGAAATGGCAATGGGCTGGCCATAGTCCGAATAACCAACAAATGGGGGAAAAAGGTTCTCGAGTGGACGAAGGGCGTCCTCCCACTAGATAGAGTGACGACCTGGTAAGATATGCAAGAAGTCGATGGATGCAGATGGCTCAGAACCGTGCTTTGTATCTGTTGGTAGGTATATGTTCAGCAGTGGACTTGTGAAGGCTGTAATGATGATGATGAAGTGTGTCATAATAACGACTACGTAAAACCATTTATGTTCGTTAAATACAAAACGTTGTTTCATTAAATTAAATTATTTGAAAATTATTTGCGCCATTGTCAACTTATACGCGTGTGTCTAGTAGAGACGAAGCAACCCGTCCTTAGTCTATGTTACGTGCACAATTATAGTAATAAATAATCCATGAAATATATTAGAACAAATATAAGAAATGTGAAAAGATATTAATTATATGTTACTATCTGTGGCTTTAGTATACTCCAGAAACTACGATCTACTACGATCCATTTGATTAAATTTTACGAATGAAAGTAAAAACAGTTTTTATTACAAACTACTCGTTAAATGAAACAACATTAAGGCGTTCGTAAATTGTTGACCCAGCATAAGGTCTCGTAAAGTGTTTTTCGTGCATTTTACCCCATTGAATGGCTGACAAAGATAAAAAATATTTCATTTACCTTAACGAACCGTATTATATTTAGAAACCAGGCCAAAGCCACACCACAAAAATGCTTAGTTTCAACATAATTAAAAGTTTGTCTTCTGCTCATTGCGCGTAGCATAATATTGTACTGATAACTTTTTATGCGTTAAAATAATTGATTATCGCTTGGAGAAAACCCTTGACGTCGACAACAAAAGGGAAAACAGAGCCGCGGAACATATTCCAACAATAATCCGTTACCGGACGCGAACCGAAATCTCATTATGCATTCATTACATAGTCCTTCAAAATTTTGGTTGAGAAAATACGGCTGCAGTTTGAATGGAATTATTTTGCTATATGTTTTAATTTTATGTGGAAAATGTTCTCGAGTGGCAGCCTCTGTACCGGTTAGCGAAGTGTAGAGTGACCCCAGACTAGAGTGAGGACCTGGTAAAAGATGGAAGTCGATGGATGCAGGTGGCTTAGGACCATGCTTTGTGGCAACCTTGGAGGCCTATGTTCACAAGTGGACTTGAAAATGGCTGTAATAATAAAAAAAAATTTTATATGAATGGGAATGACGTAAAATGATAAGTCATTTTATAGTTTTCTGTTCGCGTCAACGATTGTAGAAAGTCAACTTGGCTAACCCCAATGAACAGATGTCAAGTTCCATAACAGTACATTAAATCATAGTTTTAGAAATATATAACGTTCTCCAATAGATTTAAAATAAAAGTTGCTTTCTTTGGTATTGAATTTATAACTTGGCAAGTTTTAATTGTCAATAAATTAAGTAACTTTTTTTTAGCTTTAGCTTGTTTTTCTTTGGTCTCTGCCTGCAATTGCTTAGTGGATTACAAGTATGAAGCTACGTATATACGTATATTAATATTTTGAATATGTTCCAAGTTACCAGGGAAAAGCAATTCTCTTTATTAATATCTGGATAAAAACGAAGTGAAACCATTCAGAATGCTCTATTAGGCTGAGTTAGGGAGGCAAATATTATAAATTATGGTTCTTATTTACGTAAATACCTAATAAATTATATGTACACGCTGGTACGTTAACTTAGACATATAGGTTGTACTAGAAAAAAAGATGAAAATAAAAGTTTTATATTTTATATCAGGCGATACCTTCTTTTCGCGCTATATCTATGCATGTCGGTCAGAACCGTACCTACTTTGATGCGTTCCTTGGTTGGGTATAATGATGATGATAATAATTATTTTTACCACGTTTTAATTAAGTAATTTTCTTGTTTGTCTGTCTGTCTGTCGTCTTATCTTGCAACTCAATTTTCGAGCACTTCCCGATGACCTAGAGATTTGAAATTTTAAACATAGCTAATTTTAAACATGACAATTCAGGAATATGAACATAACACGGTAGTATTGAATAAAACTACTTTTACGGATTATATCGCATTTAATAAATTATTTTATTAATTCCTGACGTTTCGGGTGCTTTACAGCAGTCACGGGGACTGAGGTGATTGACGTCCCGATGTCAGAGTTAACCCGGAGTACCTTCAGCTTTTTTAATTAATTTTGGTCAGATCTACGCAGAATGAACTTACTGTGTCTTGAAGTCTTACAGTGGTATGCTTGGGTTTAGTTCAATTTATTAATTACAGGATCCCAAGCAGGTGGTAGTACCCACCTCCTCTCTATTGAAATAGGATGTTTTTAATTTCAATAGCCTCACGTATCATCCTTGGCAGGAATCGATGTTCTTTCGCGAGAATTTGTGGTTTATCAAATCTATAGTCTAGGATATGATCACAACTGCAGAAGCACCGAAACGTCGGGAATTAATAATACATTTATTAAACGTGATATAATCCAAAAGTAGCTTTATTCAATGTAGTATTTGCGTAAATATAAGATATCATAACATGGTATATTAATTTTTAAGTACAAAATAAAATAAAAAACCTGAGCTGTAGAGTATCTCTCTCCGAGCATGCGACTCACCTGGTGTTAAGTGTTCATCGCCGCCAAAAAACATCCGTTAACAGAGAAAAATAGGCTTTTAGAAATGAGTGGACTCCTTTTTGAAGAACCCTTAATAAATTGGGTCCAAAATAATTGCTTGTGACGGAAAACTCCACAACATAGTGGTGTGTGACGGAAATTTCCATGAAAAACGTACGGTATGGATCAATCACTCAATTTCATTCCGTGAGTGTCGTAAAAAGCGACTGTAAATAAAATAATTTAAAATTAAAAATTTTGTACAACCGACTTCAATATAAATTATTAAGAATAACTTAAAAACTATTGGTCAGACCTTGATCAAATTTATATGAGACCACATGAAAAGCACCAGCTTTCAAACAAAAAAAAATCGTTGAAATCGGTTCACCCTAAAAAAAGTTATGAGGTAACACACTTAAAAAAATGGGTGTGTGTAATAGTGTACACACTTAAGAAGTGAAACTTCTTTATGACATAATTTTCCTTTTACTACTTAACAAAATAACACATTTACTACAAAAAAAATTGGTTAAGCAAAAAAAAATCGTATCAAATTAAAGCCACAAACTAACTAGAAACACTCACGCGTCAGACGGACGTCTCTGGTACATTTAGTTTGGACCGTACAGGAAATTAGAACATGACATTTCTTTATATATATATATGCCTTTGCCATTTAATTACTATTTTTTATTATTACTTTATTATGAAGAAGGAGAATTTAGAAATAAAATGCATAGTGTATATTATTTATTACATGATTTATTTTCTAACTTTTTATAATTTTGAGGCTTTTCTTTGCATTGGTGACAATCTACGCTCTCGATTCTAATGATGTCCGTCCTTTCAGAATCCCATCCGTGGTATACGCTTTATAGTAAAGATTTAATCGCTCACTTGCTGCCTGCTCTTGAATATTTTCAGTGGAAAGGTTCTTTTCAATACATTCAATATCCAGTGTAGTGAGCTCGAAAAAGAATATTTAAATATATAAATTACAAGTAGTTAACTTTTAATATGGGCGCTATTTGTAATTGTTGTTGTAAATTGTTGTTACTTATAAATGTTTGCATAGACAATGTCAAGACAAGAAGAGGCCATAGTAATCAGACAAAGTTACTTTCACATAAATCTAAGAAGCTTTCACAATTATACAGAAATTTTCAATAATTTTGAACATGATTATCATTGATACCTAAGATATTAAGCACATTGTAACAATTTTTGATAGAAGGTTGGAGAGGATAGAAGTACTTGTTAAATTTTAATAAAAAAAAATATATATAAAGAGTTAAATTTAACATAGCTTATTATATATTGGAGTCTGTACATGTTTTACTGCTGGGCATAGACTCTATCTCATTTATCTGAGGGGTATGAAAGAATGAGTTGCGTAGTGTTAGAGTACACATCTTTAAAATATTTTCATTCCTTAGACACGCAGATTTCCTCACAATGTTCCGGAACATGATAAGTTAGCGTAAAATAGCAGCTTAATGCTGCTGTGTTTCGTATGGTGAGTGTAGAGAACCGGAGACCCTTTTTACTGGAAAAGAGGTATTCCATCTTAGTCCTCACGGCTGACAACGCATCTGCATTTAAATTCGCTAACGAGGATAGATTTAGATGTCTATGGGCAACAGCAACCACTTACCATCAGGTGGGCTGTGTGCTCGTTTGTCACCCTATTAAAAAAGCACTTAAAATTGGAATTAACATTCATTCATTCCTTTCAGTGGTGTAGGCAGAGATCAGATTTGCTCAAAAATATAAACATATTACTAATTTTAATAAAATATTATCTGAATTAATGTTTGAGAATGGCGATTATTATGCGATTTAAATTTTCATGATTTATTTGAACTGTGTCATCTGAAATAAAACACAAAAGATTGTTTGCCATTGACATTCAGACTAGACCTCGATTTTGTAATTATTAAGACTAGAGGTGTTGTTGCATAAAATAATGTTGACAATTAATTATTTAAAATAATAGAATTTCTATTTACTTTAGCCATTAACTTAAAATTTTCATTTATGACAAGAATTTATTATTATTTTCATTCATCATTCATTCATTGCAGACTATCATAAGTCTACTGTAAACATAGGCTCTTCCATAGGTTATCGTGGTAGTTTTACGTGGTAGAGCCATGCTGCAGCTATATTAGTAGTATAGTTGTAGCACGAATGGGTCGACTCTGACTGGGAAGGACCACGCTCTCACAGAATACCAGCATAAATAGCAGTTCAACGCTGCTGTGTTTCGTATGGTGAGAGAACCGGAGACCCATTTTACTGGAAACGAGTATTCCATCTTAGTTCTGGGGTGACAACGCGTCTGCATTTTGATTCGTAATCGAGGATATATGTAGATGTATATGGCTACAGAAACCACTTACCATCAGGTGGGCTGTGTGCTCGTTTGTCACCCTTATCCTATTATTGTTATCATATAAGGTGTACATTTTTTATAGTTGTCACACTCGGCAGACAGGTTGGCAACCACAGTTTATTATTATTATTACTAAGTTGTTATTAAAAAGATCACTTGAAATGCCAGGAACTAAGTAGTTTTATTCAATGTATAGTATTCCCGTAAATATAATATTTACCTTTAAGTTTTATCATATTTTTTTGATAAATCACAAAAAAGATTTCATAGCAATTACAATAGCAATATTTTATTTTGATTTTAATATTTTATATGAATACTGACTAACTGAGCAGTTATGTTTATTAAAGCGTGTATAGGTAATATTATAAATGGACATATTATTCCTTACACCATCTAGGCTTTAATCATATTTCTTTAATTAATGTTGTTTGGGATCTATATTCACTAATCAATTAATATATGTAAAAAATAATTAAAAATGAATTAATAAATCGTTAAAATATAAAAATGGTAATGGTGTTTGGGACCTATATTCACTAATCAATCAATACATGTAAAAAATAATTAAAAATGAATGAATAAATCATTAAAATTAATAATTTGTAAAATGTACGATACTTATAATCAAAAGGGATGTTACCATAAAGTAAATACCAAAATTACACCCACGTGTTGCATCTTTCAAAAGAAAAATATAATCACTCTTCCTTTCACTATTAATTCACCTGAATTCAAATAAATCTTTTTATTTTATCACTTTATTAGAAGATATATGTTTTTTTAGTCACTACTGAATTTTGGTAAGATGGAGATGGAGATGGTAATTGGCTAATTGGTAAGCATCATGGGTCGCGTGTAATGGTGTGCGGAATCAATTATCAAAAATCGATGGATCGATTATCAAGATGATCGTTTTCAATCGATTATCATTTAGATAATCGATTACAATCGATTATTAGGGAAAACCATATAAGTAACCTTACTTATAAAGGGAACTCGTTACAGTGATGGTAGGTACTACGCAGTAGTGCTCTATTAAAGGAGAAATCTTGAATAATGTTTTGGCATTGTTTTACGGGTTTATTTATGTACATGTAGTATGCATCATGCTAGCATGTTAGATTCTTATGTACATGAGACGTACACGATCTCAGAAATATAAAAATAGCTAGTACATGGGACGTACACGATTTCAGACGTATAAAAACCCGCATCTGTACAAATTACATTTAAAATATTAGTGTATCCCGTTCCGTTCAGAGAATTTTTCCAAAGCAGGTTGACAAATATAAGGAGTAACCGCTTGCTGCAAAATCATCTATTTTACATAATTTTTTTGACACTGATTGGAAATTGATAACTGCTTGATGTTAAATTTAAATAATATTGTTTTTTTTTTAAATAAATAAGTGTTATAATTCTGTTATTATTGTTTCATTTTTATAATCTGTAGATAAGACAATTTTCAACTATTTTAATTTCGAACTAATAATCGAACAAAGTCGATTAATAATCGATAGCCTTAGTTCGCATTATCGATTAATCGATTAGATAAATAATCGAATCGGCACACCATTGGCGCGTGACGGTCGAGCGTAACAGAAAAGTGTGACGTTTTTTTCTCCCATACGTCGATAAAGAAGTTTCACTTCAAAAAAGAAAAAACATACAGTCGAATTGAGTACCTGCCTTTTGAAGTCGGTAGAAAATACCAGAAAAAATTATGGCTTTCGGTAGACGGCGATATAACCATCTGTTTTACGCCATAAGTAAAATTTTATAATTGTATAGATTTAAAAATATTTACTGTGCGTTGTACGAAAACTTCTAATTCAATCTCTTATTCTTCCTATGTTTGATTATGCCGATGTGTTAATAGATGCAAGACAATGAAAAAATTACTTAGTCAATAAATTGATCGACTTCTCAACAACTGTATCCGTTTCGTTTTCAGTCTTCGAAAGTATGACCACGACTTTCTATCGCTCTCAACTTAAATGGTTGAATATCCCACAACGCAGGAATCATAGAATTTTAACACTTTTCACTATCCTTAACGATCCATTGGCTCCAGAGTATTTGAAATGTAAGTTTCAATATCTGGGTACTTCCCATGATTGCAGTCTTTGCCTCATAACAATCTCGTACTGCAAATTCCTCTCACTGTACTGGTTTTCTCTCAAACCTTTCGCTGTTACAGCTGTACGGCTCTGGAATGCGCTTCTTATCAACGATAAAATACCCAAGTCAATTTTTAAAACAAAACTAAAATAATATTTGAATAGAATAGAATAGAATAGAGTAGTAGAATAGAATAGAATAATTTTTATTCAATATAGATCACATGTGTCACTCTTATTGAAAGTCATGTTTTACTTTACCACTGGTTCCAAAAACTCTGTCCTGGGAAGAACCAGCAAAACCTAGCGGGACTTTTTTAGTAAATTTTACATGAATGTACAACCAGGGTTATTATCTCCAGGGTTAAATCATATAACTCCCAGGGTTATTATCAACCATGTATTCATTTATATTATAATAACCTTTTTATACAGTTTTGTTTAGTAAAATATTTAAACTTGATAATAGAGAGAACTTGTATATTCTGGGACTTTGTTGTAATAGGGTATACTTGCCACAAGAATGAATTACTGACTCTGTGGAGTCGAGAAACTGGTATCACTAGCTTGTGTTTGTTCCTAGTATTTACAGAGTATATATCATTTTTTATATTATTATTTGCACTTTTGTACCTGCCGTTTGTACCTTCAGCACAATAAAATACGTGACGAGGAGTAATGACGGGGAGTTGCACCATGCAAGACGTTCGGTACGTGCGACGAGTGAAGATTGAGGCAAGTATTCTCCAAAAAAGGAAAAGGAGAGTCGTAAGTGGCAGTAAATACTTTGAAGAACGTACATTGCGAGATATCTAAATGAAAAGTATGATAAAAGTGATGAGACAGACTATTAATTTATTTTTATATATTGTTTAAGGTATGTGAGGTATGTTATGTATTGTTGGTACCTATACCGTCGATTTTAAATTTATATTAACGACTATGTGCATCTGTTAGTGATCGTACATTTCGAACGATTTGACCGATTGGGGTCATATTCAAACAATATAATATTTTGTTGAGTGGCAATGGTTCATGGCTATCAGCTATTCTAAAATCCAATAGGTGGCGCTGCAGTTTTTAACAAATTCTGTATTTATGGACCAAATTTAATTACATTTACAATATATTATGTTGTCTTAGTGCAAAGAAATATAAATCACAAACTATTGTGCATTTAATAAGTGCAAAGTGAATTCGAAGTGAATCTCAAATCGCCACCTACCGGAAAGGGCAAAATAATGTGTGTCGGGTCTAGCTATTTAGTTTACCGTATTATAATGTAATCTTTTAAATAATAAAAATATTTGATGGACTGCAATCATGTCGTAGTTATTCAAACTTTCGCAAACAAATAATTGCTTTGTAAGGAAGGGTAAAGATCATTCTAGAAAAGTCTGCATAATATACTTGTAGGGAACGTTTTACGTTCGGTTTTTGACGCCAAACATGTTTTATCTACGAAGCGGAGCCGAAGAACTTATGTCTGGCTCTAAAAGTCTGTCGGAGCCATATATATTCAACTTGTAGGACTCTTAAATGAAACTAATTTTTACGGATTATATCGCGTTTAATTTTAACTTTTAATTCCTGACATTTCAGGTGCTTTTATGGTCACGGGAGGGAGTGAGATGTTGAGGTGTTTGACGTCCTGAAATAGAAATAGTCTACCTTCAGTTTTTTTAATATTTATATTAAGTATTAAAATTGAAGGTAGCTGGCTAACATTTAATGTAGTCTTCGCGTAAATATAAGAAAACATTATTGTAGGACTCTACTCTTCCGTCTGTTATACCTCTTTCTGCCGCTAAATAGCAAAGCCTTCACTTATGTTGGTGGTCTGAAGGTCAAGAGAGGCAGTAAAATTACAATTAATAGAATCAGGCGTTACTTTGCGGAAACCCATTACAGGTTGAGGAATTCCATCTTAGTCCTCAGAGGTGACAACGCGTTTGTGTGTCTTTGTTTGAAGTTGGCCGCAGGTGTCTTTGACTGCAGTTCTCTTTAATTCGATAATCATTCCTAAACATAGTTACTTTTTGCAGGAAAACGATGAGGCTCGAGCAAATTTCAAGGTACGTACTATCGTGCTTAGATCCAATCTGTATAAAACCTTTAAAAATACTGATAATATAAAAAGTTAAATAGAACTATGTTTACGGATTTTATCGCGTTTAATTTACTTATTGTGCTTTACAGCACGTCTCGGGTGCTTTACAGCAATCCATGGTCACGGGGGGACTGAGATGTTTGACGTCCCGATGTCCTAGTTAGCCCTGCTACATTCAGTGTTTGAATATTAATTTTTGGTTCGATTTACGCAGAATGAGCTTACAGTATCTTGAAGTCTTGCAGTGGTATGCTTGGGTTTGGATAAATTTATTTTTATTTAAATTTTTCGTTCGTTATAAATTTAAACGTCAGGAATAAAAAATAAGTAAATTCAACGCGATAAAATCCATAAACAAAGTTATTCAATGTGTAGTGTTTGTAAATATAGGAAATAATTATAAAAGTTAAAGTTACAGCCTCATTGATAATGTAATGTGTGTGTAATTATACATTGCAAAATGTAAGTAGTGTAAGCGTGCTATGTCAAATCACACCTACTATTAGGTGGACTATTTCGTTTGTCACTTTAGTTTTATAAACAAAAAACATACATAATTGAATTTTTAAATTTTTCAGCGTTTAAATACGCATTGTTACATGATATTGAAAAGGAAAAGATCATTGTTTTTTAACTGGCCTTTCCCCAATTTTACTGTAACCGCTATATTTTAGTATAAAAACCTTACCACCAATGAACTTTTATAGAAAAATAAGCCAAATGCAATTGTAGTGTATTACCGGCCTTTTAGAAATTAGTAGGCCATAATTTGTACCACCACTCGAATTTAGTCGTGCGTAGCAGAAAATTCCTAGTAAAACGCTTGAAGAATTTGTGCTCGGTGGTAGCGAACCGTGCTTTGAACTTTGATTTGTAATGGACCGTAATGATGATAATTATGAAATGAAACGGATCTTTTATTTTCATTTAATATCTAGCATATACAGGATATGGTACAAGTGGCCGTCACCTGTCTGGGTATTTAACGTCTTGAAAAACGAGCACACAGTCCACCTGATGGTAAGTGTATGCTTGACCCACAGATATCTACATTTATCCTCGATTAAAATCAAAATACAGATGCGTTGTCACCCTGAGGACCAAGATTGAATGCCTCGTTTCCAGTAAAAAGGATTCCAGTTTTCACACTCACCATGTTAGCACAGCAGCATGAAGCTGCTATTTTATGCGGGTATTCTGTGAGAGCGTGGTCCTCCCGTGGTCGAGCCCGACTCGTGCTACAACTTTAATATAGCTGCAGCATGGCTCTATCACGAATGGTAATAGAATCTATAACGTCCCCACCATACGTATGTGAAGGTGCATATATTATCTTGTAATATCATTTCATAATTTGCTAATGTTTTAAGAGATGTTTTAGTTTATCGTATAAGGAAGAACTATCTGCGCGCGGTACTTGAAAGGTATTCATAAAGAACCCCTTAATTACCAGTCAGGAGGCCGTTAAAGCTTACACTTAAAGGAGGGTACGAGTTAATGATCTCACGCTAAGGAAATCAAATATGCACAACAGAACTAGATGTGGCTCTGATAGAAAAAAATAATTCATTCGTCATCTACGTTCCACTAACAATATTTCGTTCGGTATCCCAGCACATTCATCCTTCCTTCAATAAATCATTCTCGGTTACAGCTAAGCTTGTGGAACATCTTGCCTTTATATATTCGACGTGCTCAGTCCCTATTTTCTTTAAAATATACTCTAAACTTTATGAAAAAGGTTGTTCTGAAAGAAACGCTTCCAGAGCTATAAGACCGCCTATTATAATTTCTATATATATATTTCATTTTGTCTCGTTTTAATGTGTATTAGTGTACAATAAAGAATATATTGATTAATTGGTAATTGATTGAAAGTGCGTATTGATGAATCACATGCTTATGTCTGTAATTATAGCTAAGCGACGGCGTAAGAGAATCCACCACCCTCATTTCGTCCCGTATGTACCAAAAGAGGCAACAGAGTGAAACAAGAAAAGACAGCAGCATCTTTCTGAAAACGAATTAAAATAATTAAAAAAAAATTCAAACCTGTTCGCTACCAAGCGTAGCATTTATAGGAAAATCGCTCCTTTGAGGTAATCTAAAAGGGAGGTATTTGTTCAGCAATGAACTTTCGATAGGCTGTAATGAAGAAATTTAATTTAATTGTAACCGTAATTTGCGTCCCATCACAAATTCAGTATATCGAAGGTGAGTTATGTATTGCCATATAATATAGTGGCATCGTTTCTTTTTATTAAGCTGAAGTGACAAACGAACTTACGGTTCACCTGATGGTAAGTGGCTACCCGGCTCATGGACACCTGCAACCAACTTCAAAAAAGAAGGCTATAGATGCGTGGCTACCTCTGAGGACTAAGATAGAATACCTCTCAGTCTGTTATTTTACTGGCTCTCTATACCCTACAGGCCGGAACATAGCAGTACAATCACTGTCCAGAAAGTGGAACACATCTTTCAGCGCAAGGGTTTTATATAAAACTTACCGCTGTCTCACTTTATGCACTCTTCTTCTTCTTTAGCCTAAAAGTTCACTGCTGAACATGAGCCTTTCCCGTTATAGGATCGCAGTACCTACTCCCGGTATTGCTGTCCCATCCATATGCTTGTCCCATTGACGCTGCTCCCGGTCGCTGTTTCTCGTATGTTACGTCTGACGTAAACAGTAGATAGTTACCGCCATTTATTTACCGGAAACCATACAATATTTCTGACGATTTTCGAATTGCCTGTTTTGATACCACTGGACGAAATGGGGTTTTTGCATTTGGATTGCCGATATCACAACTAATTCCTATTCCTATTATTGTCAGTAGATGTCAAATGCTTAGGACAAAATACGTATAGTGCCATAATTTTCGTAACTCTAATTTACGTAACTTTATTTTACGCTGAATCTTACGCTTATACAAAAGAATTTGAGGTGCGTTGAGACAAAAAGTAATAAAGTTATAGCCTACGTCCCGCTGCTTGGTACATGCCTCCTTTCATTCTAAGAGGGTTATGGATCAATTAGTCCGCCGCGCTGCCCTAGAGAATATTATGGACTGTACATGTTCCGAAATTTTTATCCTTAGACATGCAGGCTTCCTCACGATATTTTCTTCACCACCGAGCACATGGAACTTATTTTGAACATAACAATTTTATTGGTGCTGGCGTGGAACGAACCCAAATTGCTCGTGTACTGTGTAATTTGCCACAGCTTATACCATTACCATTACATCCTGTTAAAATCCACTGCTGAACATAGTCCTCCCCAAAAATTGCCCCATAATATTTGTCATAGTCCACGCTTGGCAAGCGGATTGGCAACTGCAGTTTTTTTAATACAGATGATGACAGAAAGATGCTGCTGTCTCCTGCTTTAATTTCCCTCTGTCGCCTTTAAGACAAATACTAGATTAAGTGGGGCATTGAATATTCTTAAACAGCCACTATACGGTAAATATAAAATATACTGGCAGTCTTGCGGCTCGCCCGCGTGGATGTCGGTTACCGCTGCAAAAGCCTACTCAGGAAAGACACGGTCAGCAAACAAAATGATTCCCAGGTCAATTCACAGACACCGACACTAACATCGACGAAGCAGTCACTATCCGCAGGCTGAACAGATTTTCTTTCTGTGGATGTTATTTGTTAAGTCCCGGAGTGCAACCTGTTGTTTTAGGATAGAAAACTTAAGCTATTATTGTAGAGCTTCTCTATACAACATTTGACGTTATATTATTTTCTGGTAACAAAATATACTGATGGTCAGGGGCCCCGACCGTGATAGGAGCAACGTAAGTTGTATGCGTAAACATTCTTTTCTCGTCAATTCCTACTAATTTGAATGTTTGGCCCTGGATTTGTTTATCGTGAGTGCGAAAGAAATTTTACTGGAAATGGAGCCTTTTGAAGGTATAGGCAAATCAGTAGGGATCATGGGTATTCTTGGTATATGAGCTAATTCACCAGCTGCAGGGCCGGTGATAATCTTCGCAACTATTAAATTATCTTTAGCTCCTTTATAAGAAGTCTCGTGCCATTACACATGTTGGGGTCTTAAATTTCTGAGAAGCATTATCGGCGTGCCAACTTTAACGACAGTTCTGAGTGGAAGTCTCAGGGTTCATAGAATTTAAAATTCCTGGGGTAGTGCACTGCGTCCTCGATGTTAGTGACGGTGTCTATGGATTTATAGCACTTAACTTCACCCGGTACTTTCTGCATAATTAAATTGTTTATTTCGTTGACGGTTTCATTCCTGGAGAAACTATTGCTCACAACACAGCCAACGAAAATCATTTTGATGTAAGTTTTCGATGTCAGGATATATAGCATCTATCAGACTATCTAAATTATAGACTATTTGCCCTAGAGACTCATCCAAAGTAACCGCATAATCGGTGCCCAAATTTAAAGATGGAAAAATTCCTTCTCCCAGTTTCAGCAGCTGTTGTGGAAAATTGCTATGCGTATTTCCATGTAGATGAGCTCTCATATTAGTACGCAAATTCAAATGTTGAACAGATGTCCAAAGGTGAGACGATTTTAAACATGCCTTCATAATATCTGCTCGCGTACCTCTGTTGACGACAGGAAGCGTTTGTCAAATCTCCAGCAAATACAAAAGTGATACCACCCATGACATTAGCAGAGCTGGAAGTCTTTTAAAGTACGGTCCACGGCCTCCACATGAGCTCTATGACTCATGGTGCATTCATCCCATATTACCAACGACGCGTCTTGCAGCAACTTACCAAGAGGCCCATTTTTCCGAATAGAGCACGTAGACCGTTGATCTAAAGATACGGATAGCGGAGTTTAAACGTAGAGTGAGCAGTTTTTCCTTCGTTCAAGAGAGTTGCAGCAATTCCTGACGAAGCAACTGCAATCGCTATCTTCCTGATTGCCGTATCTTAGCAAGTATCAAATTTGCGAGAAAAGTCTTCCGGTGCCTCCTGGTGCGTCCAAAAATAATCTCCCATGTTATTGTTCACGCTGTCCACAATAGTCTCATAAGCATGTCTTTGATCTGGTACTAATATTGGCACATTGTCATTAACAAACGCTGTTAGATCATTGCTGTTATACTGTTGTACCATTGTGTCAATAGTATTATTCTGGGTACGAACGGGAGAAGGTAATCCAAAATCACTTAAATTTTTGTCGTTTAGTTCTAGAAGTTTGTTTTCTATTTCAATTAATACTTCATTATAAATGACTTCAGTGAAGGTGAAGTGTTATCCTGATTTTGTTGTCTGATACGATGTCTAATATCTTCACAGAACTGATCTTTGAAAGTATCCCATAACTTCAATGGTTCCGATGGTTGACAAAATAAAAGTATGACTACGAACAACTCCTTAGTTTTTGGACAATGTGATAACGAAGCTTCGCAAAGTGTTACCCCAATGATCATCGTTTTCAAGTAAACCTCGGTCACGGCAAGCTGCTTGATACGTCTCTTTGACAATACCGTTTACAGTTTTAAGGTATGCAAATGAGGTCGGACCGCGTACGTGGTGCAGTAGAATCCTAAGATAAAACACTCTGATTGGGATGGATGTATCCGTAGACTCTACCTAAAGCGGCATCTTTTTATCCCCGGATGTCCAACTACATCTTCACCACGCTTCCTTCTAGTGAATGTATTATTTGCCCATGTATAGTATTGCGGACTTCATGATACAGAAGAGTTTTCGCGAATTCATCTTCATTACAGAGAGCAAAAATGCCAGTAATGTGGTATTGCGGGTTTGGACAACTTGATGAGCTGTCCCTGGTGTAAAATACACCTTTGACCGTTCTCTAGATGAACGGCCAAATGCACTACAGTAGGATGCCGCTCGTGAATGGGAAATTCAAATAAGCGCCAGACAGCTTCAGATGTGCTTATGTACCTGCCATTTAAATAGTTTTCGACCTCATCGTGTGGGTTTCTAAGGCTAAAGTTGCCTGATCTGAACCTTTATTTATATACTTACATATATATTTAATGGCTTGACAGAGTGGCAATACTCCACGTTTATATGAGCGTTAAAAGTTTTACATAGTAGCGGGGAGTATGGAACAATCCACCTATTATCTATCGTCACCATGTTGCCCTGATTTGTAGCGTAGTGCTCCGACCGCCATTTCCTGTATCGCGCCCACGATAAACTGGATACCCATCCTCTCCGGTCTGGGTATCGTTCATGAAAACGAGGGTATTTTTGTGCAGACACCGTTCTTCATGCATGGTGCAGCTAAATTATGTTCTCCGCAGGGTCCATGTACCATATTTTAGTTATAATGTCGTGTAGTACCGGATCAATTTGTTGATCAGGTAGCTCCGCAACTATGACACTGTCGATCTCATCTGGTTGTATTTTAGTTTCTAGCCAGAACAGCAAATGACAATGAGGTAAACCGCGCTTTACCACTCCACACTTGCCATATAACATTTTACTTTACCGAATATCTGTTCTTTGACAAATAATTTGATGAATTTCTTCATCTTTCGTGATACACGTACGAAATTATGTCATGACGGTCGAAAGACCGTTGTCCTGGTAGCAGCTCGGCTTTATTTCAGGCCATTCGGGGTTACATGTAAAAGTGACAAATAAGTCAGGTCTACCATAATTTCGAACGTACGTCATCGCGTCCTGCGTTTTATCGTGCATGAAACGCGGAGAACCCGTAAATGACGATGGCAATATGACATGTTGACCGATATTTGATGGGTCAACATTTGCGTCATGATTTAAGGCATCTCTGAGATGAATGTGTCATCAGCCCTCAGTCTTTGTTGATTCCGACAAATATAATTTAATCTTTCCGATATCATTTCGCCATCATGTCAACACAATATTGACTAAATAAGTCTCTGTAATAATGTAACGGATTAAAGAGTTAGTTCTAATCATTAGAATAGAATAATTTTATTCAATATAGATTACATGTGTAATTCTTATTGAAAGTCATTTTTGCTACCACATTAATCTAAATGCATAAAATTGCATACACGAAACAGTTTTATTACGCGCAGAACCCTGCTGAGGGATAGTCAAATAATAACCGTCTTCTCCTGTCACAAACATTATAGGATACTGTAGTGGATCATAGGACCGATGTAGCTCAGAAACTCTTTTGAGCTGCCCGTCTCTACCGTGTAAGACTATATCCCTGGGACCTTTGTCTTCATCGACCAAGAGAACAGCTACCTCGTTTACAGTAGGAGCATTATATCTGCCTCTGTGTGCTGTCTGTGGAGTGCGATCTGAATGAATAATTAACTTTAAATTATCTGAGGAGTTAAGTTCTAAGTTTTGTTTAAAACTTCGTATGTACACGTTATGATTATTTAAAGCGGTCTGTAATTCGTGAATTAAATCCATTTTAGGTTGGTGCGATGCTTGATCGCAACGATAACAGTCTGCATCCGAAATAAAATATATTTGCAAGAACTGTGGTTTTGGCCTGATGGTGGTAAAGGCTACCAATTAGATGATACACTTGTCCTTCAATTTTAAAAGTGGGCATAAAATTTCCTTCCTGATTTCTTTTGCATAAACGAAGTCATTTGAAAAAGACTATTGTATTTACGTATGTTTGTTAAAAAATGCCCAGATAATGGATGGTTATTAGTCAAAAGATTTTTTATTGGTTGTGGCGGCTCCTGCAGGTTAGGAAGACAAACTTTACCTGAAGCACAGCACATACCATTAGGTTCGTCCGCCCATTTCTTGGCAGAGCAGTTAGAGCAGATCTTATTCATGACTCCGATTTGGACGGACGCTTGTTGTGCATAATCAAACTGCGGATCATATCTGAAAACCAGTCTGTTGCTGTTAGCTAAAATTGATTGCGAACTCTATTTGTGGACAACTGCTGTCTCTCTGCCTGAGCTCTAAGTCGCTGCAAACGCTCGACACTCGACTCTCTTTCGCGCAACTGAGAGGTCCTTATATTTTGTTCATGAAGACGTTGGGAACGCTCCAGGCTCGACTCTTGAGCGCGTAGCTCAGAGGTTCTCAAGCTTTGTACGGCAAGGCGTTGCGAACGCTCGACACTCGACTCTCTTTCGCGCAACTGAGAGGTCCTTATATTTTGTTCATGAAGACGTTGGGAACGCTCCAGCCTCGACTCTTGAGCGCGTAGCTCAGAGGTTCTCAAGCTTTGTACGGCAAGGCGTTGCGAACGCTCGACACTCGACTCTCGTTCGCGTAAGTCAGAGGTTCTTACATTTTGTTCATGAAGACGTTGGGAACGCTCCAGCCTCGACTCTGTGCACGTAACTCAGAGGTTCTCAGATTTTGTTTTGCAAGGCGTTGTGAACGTTCGACACTCGACTCTCGTGCGCGTACCTGAGAGTTTCTCTGATTTTGTTCAGCAAGGCGTTGTGAACGTTCAGGTGAAGATTCTCCCATACGACGTATTTTTGCTGCCCGTGCTTGAGAACTATGTTTAGAAAGTTGAGACCTGGCTCTCTTAGGCATTTTCAAATGTTTAAGATAATGTTATTAGCGTGTAATATTCTAGCTCTAAAAAGAACTGTTGGTTAGCCCTGAAAAGAACTGTTGGTAAGCCCTAAAAAGAACTGTTGGTTAGCCCTGAAAAGAACTGTTGGTAAGCCCTGAAAAGAACTGTTGGTTAGCCCTGAAAAAAACTGTTGTTTAGCTCTAAGAAGAACTGTTGTTTAGCCTCTAAGAAGAACTGTTGTTTAGCTCTGAGAAGAACTTTTGTGGTGTGGTTTAAAGAACGAAACCTAAAAATCGCACAAAATTATTAGACTTCACGACCGCTGCGTGAGGCGACCGCGCGACTGAGCCGCGCGGGTACTTTACTCATAGATCTAAACTCCCCTCACACGCTCACCGGGCCTTGGTAACGCCTACTTCGCAACGGGCCGTGCAGCAGAAATCGTAATATTTTAATTTCGCTATAACTTCAGACCAAACGTCCAATTTTAATCATTCAAAGACCAAATATTATCTACATTAACTGTACTTAGTGATGAAATAATTTAGAGTAAAATAAACGCGTTTAAATGTGGTCAAAAAATCAAGATTTTCAATAAAAATGGTTATTGTGCCTCACTCGACATAGATAGGTATAGTGTGTCGCGGACTTTTTGTAGATATTTATAAGATCTACAATTACTTAGAACATTTTATGGTTCTATCTTTAATAGTTTAGGCAGGGTACGCAAAATAAGTAACTTTTTGGTTGATTTTTTACCTTGTGTCCGAAAACCCTAATATCTTACGGAACCCTATTTTTGTTCAAAATTAAATATAGCCTATATTACTTGTGGATAATGTAGCTTGAATGGTGAAAGAATTTTAAAATCGGTCCAGTAGTTTATGAGCCTATTCATTACAATCAAACAAACAAACAAACAAAGTTTTCCTCTTTATAAATAATATAATAAAATAAAAATATATAATAATAAATATTGCTTTTATAGGTATATATATTGTGTTGGATTATATTTATTAAAATACATTTTTAATAAAAAATATCCCGTCATCATCACCGCAACTCATTTTTTTACGATGGCAGTGATTCACTACCATTTCACCTGATAGTTAGTGGTGATGCAGCCGAAGTTGGTAAAGCCTTGACTTAGCTTTACAAAAGTCTATTCACTCTAGCCTTGAAGACATTATAATCGGATGGAGACCGATGAGTTGACAGATCCGTTGGATACTATTAGAAGTGATTGGATTATGTTACTGGTAACTTAAGAAAATAGCTAAACACCGATACCTTACGTAGTAATACCATGCTGCTACTTCATTATGGTTGCAGCATTAATTGGTCGTCTCAACAGGGGAGGGCGATACACCCACAAAACACTAACTATATAATAATACTGTATTGTATGGTAAGTTACGCGGATCGCAACACATACTTTTTACTAAGCCAATAAGAATAAGTATCTATAAGCTGTATGATGTAATATAATTGAAAATAAAAATGTTAAAAATTATTGAGCTAAGATTCGCGTAATGAAATAGAATGTTGTTGCTTGCCTAGTTTGAAGAGCACTCCTGACCTCCTTCAATTGTGTGCACCATCCCCATTAACACTAATCCCAACACAACTAACACTGCTACACCGTCGATAGTACATCTACCTCTAAACGAGGTGAATCACGTGTCAGGTAAAAAATACTCTACGGTGCCCGGCTGCTTAGATTACTCCATTTCCGTTTCGTCACGTGAATGTGGTATTATATTTGGCTGTAAAATATATGCAATATCGATCAATATAGTCCAGGTATCCTGTAGCATCCCAAATTAAATCACTTTACAAACCTGGATTTCTTATCAGGGCGACAAAATTCTGCCGCTGTCTAGGTATTCTGTAGCATCTCAAATCACTGCAAGCCTGAATTTGTTATCAAGATGTGAAACGCCTACAGAAGCTGTTGAGGTTTATGAAGAGACGACGAGTGTAAAGAGAGCAGGCGGATTCTGCCTGAAGAATTTGTGTAGTAGTGTTAATTTACTTGAATATAAAAACGTTACTGAAATTTCAGATTATCAGGTTATTGTTACTTTTAAATTTATATATCTATAAATATAAGACTTTTCTGGCATCTCCATAATCGCCTCCTACGCCACCCACGGGACGGTGGGTGATTAATTCTCTCACGTCGCCAAATCACGACATCCTCAGTACAAAATCAAATTATCGCAATATAGCAAAATATAGAAAATATCGAAATGAAATTTTACTCATTTTGATTTGGTTTT
Source organism: Parnassius orleans (assembly GCA_029286625.1). Taxonomy (NCBI): domain Eukaryota; kingdom Metazoa; phylum Arthropoda; class Insecta; order Lepidoptera; family Papilionidae; genus Parnassius; species Parnassius orleans. The sequence goes on along the minus strand of JAGSMP010001173.1, from coordinate 21,382 downwards.
TCTTTCACTTTCATCAAACGGTGCTCGGTTACATAATAAATATTTGAATGCATTAAAACTAATAAATAAAATAAACATAGTATATCTCTTCTAGAAATCTATACTTACATAGGCCTACTAAGATAACGGTAATGAGCGCCTATCCACTCGCCATTGACTTTAGTATTACCCAATAAGCCACCCAATACAATACCTTTAAAGATTTATTTAACGCCCCAATTTACCTGCATTTTGTAACTTTAAATTACTTCTCAAGCGTGCTTGAAATATTTATCCAGTAAAGTTAACACACAATTATTATTTACGTGATGATTTTGGGTCTTGTAGCATCTAAAGATTACCGTCATACTCCTTAATATGCGCATTTTCGTGCTCACACTGGTAGTTTAGTTCATGTAGGCATATAAAAATCCCAACAGAAACCAGTGCTTTATAGCCCACAGAGTACCAATGAGGTGGGATCTTTATGAGATTACACACCAATTGTATGTACTCGTTTATGGCTCTTGATCATCGTTGTCATTACAGCCTTCGTATTTTTATCGTTGTTAAGTATGTGTGTTATTATTATCGTTGTTAACAATTCCATTGATAGGCCTTCCAAGTAAGTTCCCAAGTTTTACGGTAGAGCCATGCTGCAGCTATATTAATAGTATAGTTGGCACGAATGGGTCGGCTTGACCGGGGAAGGACCACGCCTCACAGAATACCAGCGTAAAATAGCAGCTTAATGCTGCTGTGTCTGTATGTGGTGAGTGTAGAGAACCAGAGACCCTTTTACTGAAAAGAGGCATTCTAACTTAGTCCTCACGACTGACAACGCATCTGCATTTAAATTCGCAAACGAAGATAGATGTAGATGTCTATGGCCACTGCAACCACTCTACCATCAGCTGGACTGTGTGCTGTTTGTCACCCTTATTCTATAAAAAGTAATGTCATCCACGATCCTGAGCCACATGCATCCATCGATTTCTGCATGTTTTCCAGGTTATTACTCCATCTTGTCTCTTGTTTTTCCATTTATCAATTAAAATTTTGTATTTCTATAAGTTTATTATAAGTTTACAAACTTTATTGCATAACAAAGTTATCAAACAAGATACCAGTACCTGGCATTATATTTTTACCAAACTACCAAAGTTCAATATATTTTAAAAATACATATCTTAATTATTTTTTCTAACAAATAATAATACAATTCATCTGCAGAGGATAGATGTAGGTGTTTATGGGTCAGGTGGACTATGTACCAGTTTGTCGCTCATACTTAACAAAATGACATGGTAATTCAGACTGAATACTTCACCTAAATTTCAAGTGAACTTGTGTTCGCTTCCAAATAACGTTGACGCTATTGAATTTGTTGGGTACTAATTTTAGCTTCCAATTTATCATCTGCAGTATCCAAAAGCAACGGTAGGGAACTCGCAGATAATATTTAGATAATATGTATTCCAAGCCCTGGAGCAGCTCCATTGTACCTAAAATGTTAGCCGTATATTATCTCTTATTTATTGTTTGCAATTTAGATATTCTTATTTAAATTTCTTCATAAAACCTCACATGAGTGTCGTAAAAGTCACTAAATTTGATATTATAAGTCAAAATGTACTTTATATACATCGTAGTTTATGCTCTTTAGGGTAAAAAGCATTTACAGAATTATTATTTTGCACAGCAAATTGGCAATTCATCTAGTTGGTTGTCTTTTGTCTGTGGAAATTTTTTTGTACAAACCTGACTAAGGAGTTGATTTAGATAACAATAGAACATAATCGAAAATAATTTGAAAATCCAAAAGTGCACGTCTCATGAACGTTTCATTTAATTTTGATGAAAAGAATAAATTGTATTCCTGAATTTTAAAATATATTATTTACGTGTTTTAAATTTAGCGCGCTCATTATTTTATAGTGTTACCTACAGGAAAAAATGTTTACCATAATAAATCGAATACATAAAGTATAAAATCGATATCGGCTGTATGGTACATTTGTCCTTTGTCTGTCAAATGCTAAAAAAATATATGACAGCGCATTTAAAATTTTAATACACTGACCTCTACATAGGTAGAGGTCTTATATGGATATAAGAGGTCAGTGTTTTAATAGCAGTAAAACTTATAAAAGTTTAAAATCATTTTATTAACAAACTACGCGTACTAGGCTATAAATATGAAATAGGAAACCAGTTGATGTAATTCTGAAGCTTATAAAAAAACTCAGTCTCGATCCATCAATTTTTCGGGAGTTATCGTGACAACATACAGGATCAACATCCGGCGTCCACGTAAATTTTTTCAAACCGTGTTTCTTCAAAGTAGCAACATAAAATGATTTTAGAAAATATACGATGGATTAATTAGAGTGTTTTCTTGATATAAGACCACTCATATTATCGTATAAGTGCAATATGGTTATGATGAAGAATTTTAGAACAAAATTGCTTGACCTTAACATGTCGAGAGTAGAACACACCTATAACGCTTCGCATTATTAGGCGTTAAACTGTATCTTACAAATCAAATGACGATGCGTTGTCATCCCTGAGGACTGATGATCCTTGCGGTTCCCTACACTCACTGTACGAAATACAACAGCATTAAGCTGCTATTTCACCCTGTTATTCTGTGAAAGGGTAGGTTCTTCCCGGTCAAGCCGACTTATTCGTACTTCAGCCATAATACAGCTGCAGCCTGTTTGTAAAATAAAAATTAAGCTTTGCAGCACTATATGAAACTCGAAACTTCAGTAATTTAAAATAAATGAATATTAAATCACTAAAAACAACCAAATGCATGATATGCCTCATAAACACCTTCATACTATTCTCGGTTAAGAAAAAAGAGTAGATCCGTTTAAACCCACGGCAGCTAAGGAAGAATGTCATTTTACCAGCAAAAATGGTGAGTGACGGAACTACCACACAGTCGCAAATCATTTGATGAATGGGCGACAGTAGAATTTTAAAAGTAGGCAAGTTATATGAGCTTTATAATGAAAAATCATATAATACTAGTGTTATATTTAGAATTATGTAAAACATATTCTAAAATATTTAAAAGTGTGCTACAGCTAAGGCTTTACATTTAAGTAACAAAATTAAAACTGCATCCAACAAAATTAAAATGACCTGGAGAATAATAAATAGTAAAACGGGCAAGGTCAAACCGCGCAACTCGGATTTTCAATTGAATAGTAACAACAGTTTAACTCGATCTGATCGAAGTTGCTATAGCTTTTGAAAACATTTTACTGATGTTCCTTTTTGACAACAAAATCATTAAATTTTCTCCTACTGTCGCAGAATCATTGCTTAAACAAAATGTAAAACGTTTCAAATACTTTTAAATTCCATAGAGTATTGCCAAAGATATCGTTAAATATTTTAAAACAATTGATGTTAAGAAAACGGCAGAATTATGGGGATTTCCGTTAAAGTTATTTTATCTATAATAGATATAATAGCACCTTATCTAGCCACTATATTTAATACAAGCGTCGAATCTGGTGTGTTTCTGATTTAATGAAACATAGTAAAGTCATACCTTTATTTAAATCTGGTAGTATATTAGACCTCAACTTTAGACCGATTTCTGTACACCAACATTTAGTAAAATTTTTGAAAAATAATTTTAGATCAGATCTTAAATTTCTTTAATATTAATAAATTGCTACATAAAAATCAATTCGGTTTTACAAGGGTCGCTCGACAACTGACGCTGAAGTTGAGCTTATTAAACATATTTTTGTGCATGGAGAATTCGGAGGATGCTTTGGGTATATTTGTGACCTTTCCAGGCCTTCGACTGTGTTCACCATGAGACATTAATCAGGAAGCTACAGTACTATGGTGTCAAGAACACAGCGTTAAACTTATTATTTCATATTTAAGTAATAGAATGCAGAAAGTTATTATCAATGGTAAAAGTTCTTCCGGGTCACCTGTACTAATGGTGTCCCTCAGGGCTCGATTCTCGGCCATTCCTATTTCTGGTATATATTAATGACTTACCTCCCTTGTGGGATAATCATGATATAGTATTATTTGCTGATGATACTTCCTTGATTTTTAAACTTAAACGTCAATCATTTAAATGTGACGAAGTGAATAATGCTATATCAAAATTAGTGCATTGGTTTAACGTTAATAATCTACATTTAAACGAAATAAAACTAAATGTATTAAATTTACAACAACGAATGTTAAAAATCTGGGTACCAATGTGTTTTAAATGGAAGAACTGAGCCCTGTTGAATCCACTGTTTTCTTGGCATCACTCTCGACGCAAAGCTTCAGTGGGGCCCATATATCAAACCAGCAAGCAGACTAAGTTCTGCAGCCTATGCTGTAAAAAGATTAGAGGTCTCACTAGTGTCAGAGACAGCCAGACTAGTTTATTTCAGTTATTTCCATAGCATAATGTCTTATGGGATTTTGCTATGGGGAAATGCGCTGATTCAGAAACTATTTTTGTTTTACAGAAGAGGCCATTAGAGCTATTTACAACCTAAAACCGAGAGAGTCTCTTAGAGATAAATTTAAAAATAAATATATTAACTTTGGCCTCCTCAGTATATTTACGAAAATTTAATGTATGTTCACAAAACAAAGGTAGTTTTAGTAAAAAGGTTACATACATCCATACACACACGTACACACATATATACAGACATAGTGACATCCTCATAGGAATATTCAGAATAGCTGGGACCTCAAAACGTCGAGATCTGATGAAACCTCAATTTTCGAAAACGGGTGAAACCAATAACCACGATTTTTGAAAATCATTGATTTTCGTAGCGGGAAGTTAAAAAAATAAAAGGATTCAATTGGTGATAACATAATTTCAATATATTTTGGACCTTATACACCCGTTGACAATTTGGAAATTACAATCTTATAAATAAACAGTACGTATAATTGGTTGGATGTGGGCAAGATACCCAAACGAAGATGTTACATAAAAATGAACGCAGGGACTTAGTGCACCACATCTGGTATTCAGACCGCTCTATTAAATAATTTGCGTAAGTGTTGCAGGCAGGTTATCATTAACTTTCTAACAAATGAGCGCTATACATGCTCAGTTTATGACACGAACTAATCCTTACGTTATAAAAGTTTAACATTATGTAAGTTTATTCATTATGATCCCATTTGCGTTTATGAACGTTTATACGCCTTTTATATCTTATTACGTATTTTTCACGGTTAATTTTCAAATAGGCTTAGAGAGAGTATCTGCTCTTCTATTCATCGCATCCTGACTTCATTGTTGGGCATGCCCCATTGACCATTAGAGATTAACATAAGCATTATACTTGACAGGTGGATTGGTGGTTGCAGTACCAGACGTCTCCATATTTATCACTGCTGTCCGTCATAAGTCTGGAAGTTAAGATGATGATGATACAGTCACCCGAAGCCACAAGATTATCTTTTCAATAGTCATCCTTACGTCATCCACGGAATGAGCGGGTGATGAGTGTCTACTAACCTTATATGAGTTGTAGCGTATGCCTGAAAGTAGTCCAGTGATGGTCATGGAAACAGTTGAGAGATTTGAAGTAAGCTACGCTTAGATTACTTCTATGATTTCCAGAATCGCTAAAGATATTTTAGGTTAGGTAAATTTAAAATATTACTAGACCAAATGTCGGAATTAAATGTTTTCTGACAAACATTAGTTTACTATTCCGATACATACCATAGAAGATGAAAGAATGGTTTCTCTTATACATGAAATAAAATCAGTCGTCAGACCCCCAATAAAGGGTGCTCCGAGTGCAGTGCGTTTGGCACTTGAAAGAAAAGTTGATACTTACCTTGCTGCAAATATAAATAACTTTATTTTGGAATCTCGGCCAGTAATAGCGAAAATATTATATATCTGAACTCCCAAATGTCATTACATTGAAGGAAATTCGCGAAGTTTATCTTGACTGTGTCCCCGAGTGTATAGCTCGGATACTTTCATGCTTACACCGCTTCTGGTAGCTAAATGCGTTTTATTTAAAGCTGGAAGTATTTTAATTTGTTTCGTAGTTTACTTGATCCATAGTGAAGTTCCTTAAAAATTCACTTTGATGCAAGTTTTGATTTCCTAATGGCTACCGAATTACACTACAGCAGCACTACTTAAATTGTTAATCACAATTTTAAGTTTACATTTACCACATGTTCAGGTGTCAAAGAAAATATCGTGAGAAGGATTGCATGTTTCATCATCATCATCATTATCATTACAGCCTATCAAAGTCCATTGCTCAACATAGGCCGCCCCAACCTCCCCAAATATTGCCTCATAAGGGGGATACTTGCCATAGCTGCCAAGCTTGGCAGGTGAGTTGGCAGCCGCTGGCTTATATTCGAGAGTTGTGAATAAGAAAACACTGCTGCCCATCTCCTGGTAGATTCCCTTTATCACTTCTTACGACACCCACGTGATGATATGGGATAGTGGATATTCTTTCACTGCCACTACACAGCGTGTAAAATCCTATAAAAAAAGAAATTTAAATGATTATGCGTGATGCCGTACAAGGTCGTACGTGAGAAGCATGACAGACTATCTTGTACTATACCTTATCAGGGTCGAAATGATGCATGCGTCCAGCCCCGAGACGTATATAGGCTGTAAGTTTATGTTTCCTATTTACTATTAGAGCTGATGACACAAAAATGTATTATTTTTAATGGTTAATTTTTCGTAAGTCTTTGGTTAGAAATGTTGATACCATTCTCTTACTAATTTCAGATTGGTTTTGCTCTGATTTTTAGGGTAAGAAAGCGATAATAATTACAGACTATGAGGCATTATATTTTAAACCACTCTGTAAATATCAGTATTAAAACAAATACATTACTCATATGTAGTGCTTTACCTTTCCCATGAATTTCGCTTCTTTTTAGTTCATGCATTCTTTCAGTCCAATAAAGTACATTGCTGAGCATATAATATTATAATCTCATTTAATTAATAAAATTCAGTAATTTTCTCAATCGACCTCTTTATATTAACTATGTAAGGTTTCCTTGATGACTTATATTGGTTTCAATAAATACTCCATCCTGTGACTTGTGCGACTGACCAGTGTTTATAGGATAAGGGTGACAAATGAACACAGTCCACCTGATGGTGAAGTGGATGCTGTGGCCTGAGACATCTACATCTATCCTCGATTACGAAAAATGCAGTTGCATTGTCACCCGTGAGGACTAAGATGGAATGCCTCGTTTAGAGTAAAAGGGTATTCGGTTCTCCTCTCACCATACGAAAACAGCAGTGTTTAGCTGCTATTTTACGCTGGTATTCCGTGAGCGTGTTCCTTCCCGGTCGAGCCGACCCATTCGTACTACAACTATACTACTAATATAGCTTTGCTGGCTTAGCTCTACGACGTCCAATATTTATATATCTCTTTTCTTCAAGTACTTAAATATCCTGTTATTATAATATTACATTATATATTTTATTATTTCTATATGACACTTGAAAGATTCTTCAATATTCATCACACTGAGCAGACAAGTTCGATTTTGTGAAATGTTTTCTTATGTAAAGTAAAAGACGTTTGCAGGACATTTGCAGCTTTAGTGATATATGTAAGTCGCAATCAGTAAAGTACACGGCGATTTTATATACGTTTAACCTGAGGTAGCATACAGTTCTTGGAAGATGTCAAAGATTGGTAGTTTGTGGTTTAAGTTACGCTTGAAGCTTTTAAATCTATGAAAGTACGTTTCTCAATACAAAGTAGAATATAAGACTGAACACAAATTTAGTGTACATAATTTATAGAGAAGTAAGATTAACAAGCAAATACAGGCGTGAGCAGAATCGACATGCAAATACTACAGAATTAAAATATTATAAAAATATTAAAAAATTAAACTGTGTTAACGGAAATTCTCCTTTATCATTTTATACGTCTCACAGATGGGCCTTTACCTTTTACCTTTTTCATTTTGAGAGGTTATGTATTACAGTTTTGTGTCATCAGCCCTAAAATAAATAAAACATATACTTACAGCCTATACGCTTCGTTACTGGACGCATGCTTCCTTTCAACCCTAATAAAATATAGTTAGTGCAAGAGAGTACGTCGTGCTTTTCTCGTGCGATCTTGTACGGCAACGTGTCTTCAAAATCATTCAAATTTCTTAGACTCTGTGGAATAGATTACCCCATATCGTCCCGTGATTGACGATAGAGGCGACAGAGAAACGAGCCAGGAGATGGTAGCGGTGTCTTCCTATAACTAAAAAATAAAAAACTGCGATTGCCAACCGGTCTGCCAAGCGTGGCAACTGTTGCAAATATTCCCCCTATTAGGTTTTCTATTGGGGAGGCCTATGTTTCAGCAGTGGAGTTTGTATAGGCTGTAACGGTAACGGTAACAGTATGTAGCAATTAGTCCGTCGCACTGCTTTTATTCGTGTTGATAGACGATCACATGTACTCAAAATATTTTTTTTTTATGATATTTTCCTCCACCAACACAACATACAGATTTATCGGTGCCTGCATTAATTAAATTATTTTATTTTAATTTTAGCCCTCTGTTGTGTTATAGTTTCAAAGGTATTTGCAATGGCATTTCATCTTTGTCGTCAGGATCAGTATGACTAGCCTTCTTTGTTTTTAGTGGGTTGGGGTTTACATGACCCACTGTAGACGTTAACACCTAATGAACTGTTGTTTGTTTACTCTCATATTATATTTAAAAAAGCTGTTATATATTTAATATCGCTTGCACTTGTCACATATATCGAAACTACGCTGATTATATTGGCGGTGGTTACGTGCCCTCAAAATAACCGCTCGTATTGACGGGAAATGGCTACGTCCTATTCCATCAATTGAAGATAATACAACAATTTGTAACTATAATTTGTAACTATACTTATAAAAATATATTTGTAGAATTACTATTTATTATTGATATTTATTTAACTTCATACAATATGATGTATAGACGGACTTAATCCTTGAGGCATTCTCAACCCTTGTTTAATAACATATATCATATTTTATGGCATAATATAAAAATCCTTCCTTGAACTGAATTATATGACAGAGCTACGCTGAGCTATATTATATGGTTGTAGCACGAATGGGTCGGTCAGCTCAACCGGACCTCTAAGGACTAAGATGGAAAAGCCTCCATACCATATTACGTCGGTGAGCCATGCTGCAGCTATATTACTGTATAGTTGTAGCACGAATGGGTCGGCTTGACCGGTCAAGGACCACGCTCTCAGAGAATACCAGCGTAAAGCGGCTTAATGCTGCTGTGTTTCATATGGTGAGTGTAGAGGACCGAGACCCTTTTACTGGAATCGAGGCATTCCATCTTAGTCCTCATGGGTGACAACGCATCTGCATTTTGATTCGTAATCGAGGATAGATGTAGATGTCTATGGGCACAACAACTTACCATAGGGTGGACTGTGTGCTCTTTTGTCACCCTTATCCCATAAAAAAAATTCCTGTAATTACACTGGTTGTTAATACTCTTCAAAACGGCACACAGCAGTGCAGGCACTGCTAGTTAGCAGCAGAAATGGGTAAGCGAATGGCAGAAAAGGGGCCTATCGAATAACAATATTAATAATTATATTTTAAAATCTTTATCTGGTATGAAAATACTTCTCTATATGAGGGACCCATTCTCTGTACCAAAACTATAAATAATCATCTCACATCTCTGTAAATAAGAGTTACCATTCACAATCAAAACAAATTATTAGAAGGTATCCATTTCATTAATCTCATTTATACGTATACAGTAATGTTTTGCCATTTTCTCATACATTCGAAGTCATTCGCCATGATTTATGTGACGGTTTCCAGTTTGGGTATCAACCAACAGTTTCATGTCAGATTACACGAAGATATGTACAAAGTTCTTGTCCATTTTTACCACGTTTTTTACCACTTTCGCTTTCGTGTATATGTCTGTTCAAATCGAATTTAGGAATTGATTTTAAACTGAGCTCCCAATGAGCTAGAGACTCGAAGTTTTGAACAAAGCTAAAAGGATCGGATGACAATGTAAGAATATGAAAAAAGAACGTGGCATGTTAAAAAAAATTTTTTTTTTTTTAATTTCCATTGTTTCATACAATATTAATTCATACTGATATGTTCATAATCGTATTTTTCTCTTTTGATAGCTTTCGGAATTCGTTCTTTTTTCCAAGTGGTTATTTCGCGTACTTTTTGCATTGTTGAACAGATCTTTAATGAAAACTTAGCTATTTTTACGTATAACACAGACTTTTAAATTTATTTTATTTTTATTGATCTCATATCCAAACTTTATTAGTAATATAATCATAATTATTTAAATATATATTATAATCTTATTTATATAATTAGTTATTTTTATTTTAATGAAATAAAACGATAAATTATGCTAACTAGAAAATCTAAATGCAAGTACCACCCTTAAAAATTAATATCGTAATTGAAAAGTAATTGACTGTCAAATATGAAGAAATACTTTTACGACAGTTACACTTTAGAAGATAGTAAATTTAAGTTAAAGCGTTTTTATATTTATTTATTGAATGAAATAAAATGAAATTTATTTATTTTTCATTTTATTTCATTCACAACAAATTAAAATTTGTTTATCAATAGTCAAAATGTTTTATAATCTACTCCATATTTTGAGATTTTAATAGTAATCTATGTAAGAACATTAATTAATCATGTTTTAACACAGTACCACGGAATGTATTATCTTGCAATATTCGGAAAACGTTATATTGTAACATTTTGATGTCTAAAATTATTACTTTAAATAAATTTAAAAGTAACAATATTTTTTTTACAAAATTATTCATAAGATACCACGTATGGTATATTACGTATATACTTACTTTATCTTTTCCATTGATTTCATTTCGGTAGTCTAATACAACCGTCTAATATAACCATGAAGTGGGGTGTAAGAATATCCACTACCCCATATAATGGGTGTCAAGAGGCGACAGAGGAACCTGAACAGAAGATTGGCAGCAGTATCTTCCTAATAACAGCTGAATAAAAAAATTGCCGGTTGCTAACCCGCTTGCCAAGCGTGGCTATGAGGCATTCTATGGTGGAGGTCTATGTTCAGCAGTGGACTTTCGATAGGCTATAGGTAAAGATGAAGTCTATTACAAACTAAAACTATAAATAAATCTAAATACCTTTATTAGGAGGAAAGTTATAAAATAATTACCAGTTCCATTTCATTCCGAAACTAAGGTTTCCTTGAAGACATTTCTAACTCAATCTAACATGAGTTCGTGCCTCGAGTTCTTGTTTCATGCAATTTCCAAGAACGGGAAGCCGTAAAAGTTTTAAACAACATTATGAGTTTTCACTACACTGCGCGGATATCTTACAAAATAGACCTTCGATTTGAATTTCATCAGAGACTCAACATTGGAAGACAATCTTGGCTTACGTTCTTAAATCTTGTAAAGTACTAGCTGTGCCCGCAACTTTGTTCGTGTGGAATTCGTACTTTTTAATATTGATGATGATTTTTGCATGCCTTTAGCAAAAGGCATGCAAAAATCAGGCATGCATGTTCTACTAGCTCTATTTAATCGTATCTAACAATCATATTGAATATAAAAATGATATAAAGTAACATTTTTCAAAGCACAAATGATTGTTGAACTTAATTTTTTTAAATTATTAATTGCGCTTTTTACATAAAAACGTGGTTTTAGTGGCTTATGGTGTTAATTTATCAAGTCCGCATGGAGGGTAAACACGATAACTTTTAAAATATCAATTGTTTAACTCAATCTATTTTTAATCATCTATCATGTGGGAAGTAAAGTAAATCGCAGTTTAATTTTGTTTACTTTAGTTATAATTAATTTGTTTCGGCTGAGAAACGCCGAAATTTTCGGTGTTTTGAGCAGCTTTATAACAATTTATTTTACTAAATACACTTTGTCTCACAGCTCACTCACCTCTGGCCTCATATCACATATTTTATTACAATATTTTGTTTCGCTAAAAGTGCATGAATATTTATATACAAATATACTTATACGTCTTGGACTTTATGGAGTAACCTGAAGGTGTACTTCGGTATCTGCTACTGGAACTTCAAGACGAGTAGAACTAGGTACTGGAGATTGTGCTCGTTATGTTAGTTATGACGAGACCTTACCCCGGACAGTGGTGGATTATCTTTAAGGCAAACTAGGCATGCCTGACAGGCACTTTGGTGAATGCTACTGGAACTCCTCGAAGAGTAGAACTAGGTGTGCTAAGTTCGGCTTCGTTTTGTTAATGATGAGACCTACTCCGGAATAGATTGAGTGACCTGAAGGTGAATTGTGAATGCTACTGAACTCCTCGAGAGTAGAACTAGTGTGCGAGTATAGCCTGTTTTGTTATTATGATGAGAAATTACCTCCGGACTTAGATGGAGTGACCTGAAGGTGTACTTCGGTGAATGCTACTGAACCCTCGACCAGCAGTACTAGATGTGCCGAGTTTGGCCTCGTTTTGTTAGTTATGATGAGACCTTACTCCGCACATATAGAGTGACCTGAAGGTGTACTTAAGTGAATGCTACTGAACTCCTCCAAGAGTTAGAACTAGGTGCCGAGTTTTGCCTCGTTTTGTTAGTTATGATGAGAACTTACTGACTTGATAGAGTGACCTGAAGGTGTACTGGTGAATGCTACTGAACTCCTCGAAGAGTAGTACTAGGTGTGCCAAGTTTTGCCTTGTTTTGTTATTTATAATGGACCCTACCTCCGGACATATAGAGTGACCAAGTGTACTTTGGTGACTGCTATAGAACTCTTTGACGAAGAATTTACAATTTTTTTAATCTTCATGATCTTATGAGTCGTGCAATTTTGGATTTTGTTTTTTAATTGAAATTTGGTATAAAATTATCGGAAAATTGAAGTATAGTAATAATTATAAGGTTTTCAGTGAAAACTTGAGTGTAAACTACTTTAAAATTTACGTATTATCATGTTATACGTAATATTTTTTTAATGCGCAAGGCATCCACAATTGGATTTACTAGTCTTTTTTGTATTTATGTACTTTTAATTGTCTCGAAGTTCTAGAAAACCATAAATCTTGATAAAAAAATTCACTTAGTCAGTCAATCAGACAAACTAACGAACGAACAAATGGACGGATCCACAAACGAAACAAGAAACAAATTGGGCAAACTATACGCCTGTGTTTCATCAAATATTTTTTGAAGGTTTTAATTTTATTAAAGATTTACTTTTCATATATTCTTACAACTGATGACATTAATCCACCTGACCAGCGTAGTTAATATTGGTAAATTCTTCAGAATTCTCTAGAAATGTCTAAATTCAACAATGGTATCTTTTTTAATGTAACGTTGTAGAGCCACAATAACATAAAAAAATATTAAGAAAAAAGTTTAAGCTAAGTGCCATCAAAATTAACTGCGACACAATAATCATCATTAAGTCACCAGCGGCTTATGCGTTACTGTAATATACGGCTTTAGGTGAAATTTTTCTAATAAACTTCAAGAGTCAATAAAAAAAAAACGTGACAGCCAATTTCGGTTCCTCGGTTTAAGTAGCTGACACACGTACAGGATGATCAATTCGTATTTAAAATACATGAACCATCAATCGATTTACACACAGTATACATAACTGAGAGGTGCTATTTAGTGGCGCTGTGAAGGTGGTAGCCCATAATACCATCTCGTGGGTGGCGTTACAGGCGACTGAGGGGACTGAAGTTGTGTAGTGTACGGAGTAAATAAGAGAATCAAATTTTAAATTATAAAAGAAATAATGATTCTTATATGTATTTACTCGAACTTACTACACATTAGGAATAAAACTAATTTTACGGATTATATCGCGTTTAATAACTTATTTTAATTAATTCCCGACGTTTCAGGTGCTTACAGCACCCATGGTCTGAGGGACTGAGGTGATTGACGTCGATGTCGGTTAATCCGGAGTACCTTCAGCTTTTTAATTGTGTTTGGTGATCACGCTGATCCCAGAGACTTTCATTTACCCAAATCTCCCCATCGCAGTTCAATTTAAAGCAAAATATTTCTAGCAACTACTCAAAATAATAAAAAAAAATTGCGTTTCCACTAAGACAATCCCCCTTATGAGACAAGTTATGGGGGAGGGCATTGTTGAGCTGTAGGCTTTGATAGGCTGTAATGATAAAAGATGATTCATAACAGAACAATTTATATTACTACGAAACTGAGCGACAGAGGACCTCTATGCCTATTGATTAAATCATGTACCTATAAATTATGCAGTGGCTTTTAATTCGTTGAGCTTCATGTCAATATTCTAGAAATTTGAGTAGTAATCAGTTTAATTGTTGTTATTTATATATATCGGAAGCCATAAGATTTTTGGTATTTCCTATAGAGGTCGTAAGAGACGGTTTGATAGAGCAGCATCTATCAAACATCTTTAACTTTTGCAAAATTTCCATGGACATAACACCTAAACCTAAACCCGTGTGCGTCAATTATTGATTATCTGTAAAACATACTAAATAGGTTACATCGTAAGAGATGAAATCGCAAAATGACAGCAACATCTTTCCGATAACAATTCGAAAATAATAAAAAAAACTGCAGTTAGCAGTTAAACTTGGAATCTATAGGGGCATACAAATTCACATTTTTGGCCATAAAATTAAAGTGAAAGTTAAAGCCTATATACGTCCCACTGCTGGGCACAGGCCTCTCATTTCTGAGGGTTTTAGGGCAGAATATGTCACCGCTGCCCCCAATGCGTGTGAAGAACTTCACATGTTATCGAAAACTTTTTATTTCTCAGTCATGCAGGTTTCCTCGATGTTTTCCTTCACCGCCAAGCACGTGTTAAATCAGCACCTTAAAAGTTAACAATTTCATTGGTGCCGGCAGGATCGAACCCGGATTACTCGCGTACTGTGAAACATACAGCGAGCGCTAACTACCTGACCTACCACGGCTATCATGGCGGTGTTAAGAATATCTACGCCATATCGTCCCATGGGTGTCGTAAGAGGCGACAGAAGAAAACTGAAACAGGAGATGAGCAGCAGCATCTTCCTGATAACAACTCAAAATAATTAAAAAAAACTGCGGTTACTAACCCACATGCCAAGCGTGGAAACTATGGCAAAATCCCCCATACGAGGCAATCTATAGGGAAGACCTATGTTCAACAGTGGACTTTTATAGGCTGTAAAAGATGCAATGGAATGGTTATATGGCCAAAAGCTGAAATGCGGTTATAGTCGCGATTCTACTACTGGTCAGTGCAGTCGTTTCATAATGATGTGACGGCTCTAATGCAGAACCTACAATATGTTCGTAGCGTAAGCATACCTACTGTGCGAAATAATTCGAAATGGCTGTGTATACCTAGGTTGACCAGCTACAAGCTTCAAAGAGTTGCAAACGATTGAGGTTGGTTAAAATTAGGTGTATTCGATTTTTCCGAATAATTAATAAATAATGTGAATGATATCGCTTTGGGGTAGCCCAAGGGCCAACCTTGCCGTACCTTAACCTATTGTAGCTGATATGATTTTATTTTTTATTAGCAACCCGCCCCTGCTTCAAGTGCATATGATCAATTTTTATATGGTGGTACATTAAAGATAATAAAAACCATTTTACCATTAATCAACTTTTCGGATTAAAAAAATCTTAAAGTAATCGGATAAAGTATAGCCCAGATCCATCCTGGCATTACTCTATATCCGTTCGTCAAGTTTCATCAATCGGTTCAGCTATTCCGAAGATTAGTCCAGACAGAGGCAGACAGAGAGACAAAAATTAAAAAAAAATGATTATTAATGTCTCAATTGCATGCAAACAATCCCCTGAGCTTAAAAGAAGCTAGTTATTACAATAATACAGAGAGGCACTTCAATTTTATTTATATTTCTTATTAAATTTTCCTTTAATAATTTAACAAAACCTAGTGGGGTTTGTCCGTACACTTGCAAAGAGACTTCATGTATTCAATAAGGGTAGATAAGTAAAAATATGACGGCGGCTTCGAGGCGGGTGGCGACAATTAGTTACGCCACTAAGAGCCGCGGTACGAATCGAACGCAACGAGCGTATGTAGCCTACAAAGTAATTGTTCTAGGTTTAGATGTTTGTCCTTGTGCGGTTTATCTATATGAACTGCCTCCACCTTGGAGAAAATCCTAGTGTGTGGGTTACGTTTTTAAAAAAAAAAATATTAAGGTAAGAATAATAATAATTAAAAGCAATTTCGTTAACTCTCGCGTTTGGGTAGCCTCGGCAGTTCGTTAGTTGGGCTACAGGACTTAGCACGCGAAAGGCACCGGCTGCCAAACACGTTACTATGCGATATTGGAAACCGTCAATACCATCGTAAATGTTCCTGCGATAGTAACGAATGGGTTTCACGTTATATGCTTTATATGCGGCAACAATCACTATAATAACAAGCTAATATAGTTTCGTGATATTTATATATAACCGTGTAATGTAATAATATCCACTACCCCATATCGTTCCGTGGGTGTCGTAAGAGGTGACAGAGGGAAACAAACAAGGAGAATAACTAAAAACCTGAGGTTGCCAACCCGCTTGCTAAGCGTGGCAACTATGACAAATAAATGTCTCCATATGAGGCACTATGTGGGGAGGCCTATATTCAGCAGTGGAGTTTGATAATGGCATAAAAAAGGCTTCATTACCACTTACCACAAGGTGAGTTTGCAGTTGAGCACTGACTTATAATAGGTAAAAAAAATCATAGTACGCAATGCCAGTTCACATCAATTAAATTGTTATTTAGAATTTGGGTTCTTTTATAATGTGCTTGGCGGTGAGAGCAGGAAAGAAAACATTAAGCAGAAGCGGTGAGAAATAAAATAAAAATTCCAGAACATGCAAAGTCCGCCCACATGCTCCGCAGTCTACTACATAATCTTCCCAGAAACGAGAACGCTGGGTGAGGATGTATATAGGTTGCATCTTTATTCTTTTATAATGTAAAGAATAAAAAAAACATGTTAAGTTCAAACGCGGTCGAAGTGAAACCTTCAGAAATTAAACTTGGAGAGAATGAGACGAATGCAGAGTATCAGTAGGATATTTTAGGGTTCATTTATTATAATACTGTTACCAAGATTTACAAATTATATTTAACATTACATTATATTACAGAAAACGGGAAACTTTATATTACACTGTATTCTATCTTATTCTCAGGCAGGTTAAATGCTATAGATGTATAAATTTTAATAAAACTACTTTTACGGATTCTATCGCGTTTAATTATATTTATTTTTAAATTCCCGACGTTTCGGGTTCTTTACAGCATCCATGCTCACGGGGGACTGATGTGATGGACGTCCCGATGTCAGAGTTAACCCGGGTAACTGGCTTTTTAATTATTAGTTTTTTGGTCCGATTTACAATAAAGATGATATTCATATATCATAGAGAGGAGTATATTGGAATGTTCTCTCAATATTATATATAATATAATATTGGTTATAAAATTAAAACTTTACTTAGAAGTTAAGGCTTAAAAAACTTAAAGAATAAAATCATAATTTCTCCCATAATAGTTCTGAAGACATAGTGTACAGAAGTTTAATTTGTCTAAGTTTAATAAGTCTAATCTATATACTTATATACTTTTGTTCTAGCCTTAAATCTGTAACAGGCCTCTTGTAATCTGCTGGATGGTTGATTGCAAAACCACTTTTTATTAAATGATTTATAACTTTAGCAGATGTAACTCTTTAAAATTTACTTCATAAACACATGTTTTGGCTTACAGTTTAGTACTTAATCATTTAATTTTAAGAAACTTTTATCTTCACAACTGTAAAATGAATTGTGTTAGTAAATAAATAAAAAATAAAACAAAGAAGAATTAAAGCTCGGAATTCAGAAGCTATTAGTGTTTTCCACACGTTTTATTCTTTACTATTTTTTCGAAGAATAAAATTAACAATGGATGCTGTGGATTTATACATCTACTTTATATCCTCGATAAATAATCAAAACGCAAATGCGTTTTCACACCTGAGGACTAAGGTGGAATGCTTAGTTTCACTAAAATGGGTCTCCGGTTCTCTACTACACTACTATCACCATACCAACACAGCAGCATAAGCTGCTATTTTACGCTAGTATACTGTGCGAGCGTGGTGAGCCGACCCATCCGTGCTTCAACTTATAATACAGCTGTGGCATGGCTCTACCACGCAATAAATAATGCATAAAGAGAAAGACAAAAGATTCGTTCAACAATAGACCTTTTATTGGTGATGTTATATATAGATCAATAATAAACATAATGACTAGTTATCATGATCAGTCCGTGGGTTTGTGTGCAGTGAAGTTCCTAAAGGAACTGTCTCCGCGTATAGCTGCAGCGTGGTTCTACCACGAGAAAAGTTTTAGTGTTCTTTGAAGTCGACTTTTTATCAAAAGTTTAATTTTTTGACCCTATAGAGTGGACTAAAGATAATCACATGCTCAAAGTAACTAGAATTTCATCATAATAGTTTCATTGAAAACTTCATCCTCTATTTTTCAACGTTAAGAGTGGCGATTTACTTGTTGTGCTCTTTATCAAGAGTTCTAATTAAAATTGTATCGGGCAGTCTTAGCAGTAACTCTCTAGTGTTCTTAAAGGTAAGTAATGGTAATTTCGTAAGCTTAGCCGTTATTGAAAGCAGGTTTACAAATAGCACTAATTAAAAATCCAAATTAATTTATGGACCGTCGATAAAATATTTCATTTTACTTGTTTTCTCAAGCACACATAGTTTATTGCTTTGAACATTTAATGTTAAAACGATTTTTTTTTTTTAAAACATTGTATTTATTCTGAGCAGTGGAACGACGGAAAACTGGCGCAGTAAAATAAAAAACATAAATAACATAAACACTCAGGCCTGTCACTGGCATACCTCTCTTGCCTCTTCCACATCCAAATACCTACGCATACATACTCGTCGGTTAAGGGTACTATTAATTTGGCCAATTTTAAAAATATCGCCAATTTGGTCGATAAAATTTCGCCTAGGGCGTTCCTTCCCGACCCTGCCGTTCACTCCTGCAACATAAATTTGCTTTACTACTCTTTCCTCATTCATTCTTTCTAGATGACCAAACCACCGAAGCATTTCTTTCTTAATCCTGGTCACAACATCATCTTGCAAATCACCCTCTTCTCTTATCACACAATTTCTCCCCCTGTCATTCAGATTCAGCCCTAACATACTCCTTTACCGCATTTCTATAGCATTCTTATCTCTTGCTTCTTCTGCCATACCCAACTTTAACTATCATACTTTAGGTAAGGACTAACACAGCATTGGAATTGCCATACGTGCCGTTTGGACATTCTGACTTTTCACAATAGAGGTAGGGCCTTATTTACTATATTTCCTGCGTTCACTCGTCGTTCTATATCCATATCATATACCATCCCTCTCAAATACATCCCAAATACAAACTTATCTACTTGCTCGACCAACTCCTTCTATTCTTTCCACATCGATTTACTTTCTCCTCTCAAAAATCATAACTTTCGTCTTACTTGCGTTCACTTTCATTCCCCTTTCTTTTAATGACCTGTCAATGAATGTAACCATCATTTGCAACTCGGCCGCCGACGACGCCAATATGACTTGATCATCGGCGTACAAAAGCATTTGACGGTTAACTCACCCATTCTTAACCCACATTCTTCAACTTTCAATTTTCCAAACAACTGTCCATAAATAGGTTGAACAGCCAAGGGAAGCCATACAGCCACACCTTTATGATACTAAACCAGTCCGAGTAGGATCCATTGATCCTGATACAAGCACTAGATTCCTATAAAGAGACTTTAATGCCTATATCAACCCAACGCTTAACCCACATGGGTTCAGTATTTGCCATAACATATCCCTGTCCACTCAGTCATAAGCCTACTCCAAGTCCATGAACACACATTTTTTGGCCAAAACTTCTAATGGAAATATGGAAAATACCTGATCCATACACCCCATTCCTTCCTAAATCCAGCTTGCACATCCCAAATTTTTCCATCACCATCTTTTATAATTCTTTAAATTAGTTTTATCATATAGTTTTCCACACTAAGAAGGCTGATACCACGTAGTTCTAACAGTCCTGCTGCGATTCTCCTTTATATTGGGACTATCACGGTTTTGCATTACTCGGTACCCGTTTCAGTTTCAACATAAATTAAACAAAGGTGTACAGCTGGCCTGCCACCACTGTGATCGGTTTCTCGACTCCACGAGTCAGTAATTCATTCTTGGGCAATACCATACGCTGTTACAACAAGGTCCCGGAAAGTGTACAGGCTCTCTCTATTACCAAGTTTAAATGTTTTTAGCTGAAACCTGTATAAAGGTTATTATAGTATAAATGAATATATGATTGATAATAACCCCTGGGAATGAGTGGTCGCTACCAAGCAGTTTCTAAGAAAATTTTGTATTAAATAGTTTGTACAACCATTAATGTCATTCAAAAAAAGTCCGCTGGGTTTCTGCTGGTTCTTTGGGACAGGGTTTTTCCAGACAGTGGTAAAAGTAAAATGACTTTCAATAAGAATTACATGTAATCTATATTGAATAAAAAATTATTCTATTCTTATTCTATTGGTCTATACCCTCTTCAGCCCTTAGCATTTCGAGAGATACTCTATCATATCCGACTGCCTTACCTACTTTCATGCTTTTCATTGCTTTCATTATTTCATCTACACTTATCTCCATTTCTCTTTCTTTTTTTTCAAATTTCTATTTAATTTTATTCAAACGTCTCTTCTCCATAAACACTTTCAAAGCATTGCTTCCATCTTTTACAAACTCGAAACTGCGTCAGAAATTTCAACCTATTCTGGTCTCGTATAACATTCATTCTAGGCTGTTTTGAATGTCCTCTGGCAGTTCTTACAGTTCAGAACATTTTAATATTGGATGTTATCCGATATTCTTCTATCATTCTTATCTGTTCTTTCTTTTTATTTCAACTACTTACTTTTAATTCTCATATTTAGACGTCTAAAGACTGCCTTTTTCTTTCAACATCATTCATACCGCCAGAATTACCAGCCTTCTCTGCTTCATCTGCAATGCTCTTCTTTGCTTCAACATCTATCCATACCCTCATCATCCCATCATAACAATTATTTTTCTTTCATTCTTTCTCTCCCTTCACCGCATACTTCGTAGCTGCATCCACCAAATCTTTCTTAACATTATGCCACACAGTCTCCAAGTCTAAATCATTCATACTGAATTCATCAAACCACTTATATTTTCTCAGTCTAAATTTGTACTTCTCTGCACTTT